>CANSZD010002207.1:0-280000 GCA_947648045.1 Beta corolliflora | reverse complement strand
GTTGGCTTTAATATTTTGATTATTGCCTTTAATCGCATTTAATAAAGCTTTAAACTCATTTGGCCCGAAGTTAAACCTATTGGACTTTTAATCGGCTAAGGTTGACAACTTTGCCAACCCTAGGTTATATAAGGATAGGCACATGGTCCCTTCCTCCTCTTTAGCTGTTTGTCCCTCCCTCCTCCTCTCTTTATTCTCCTTCCTTCTTCTTCTCACAAAACTACCTAAAAACCCTAAGTTCAAAGCACCATTGATCAAATTCTAATGCTTAAATGGTTAGTTTCCTATCATTAATACTACTTTATGGTTTGTTATGGTTTATATAGTAACCCTTTTTAATAATACATGTTTTCGATTTTACTTTTAGAAAATTCGGTTTTAAAGCTGCTGAATCAAAAAGTTATCAGATTTCATAAAATGAATATTTGATTCGATCTCAATAGCCACGAGATGATCATCTTAGGGTGATTCTTTTGTCGACAGATATTCCTATTACACTCGTAGTCTCTGAAGGATGAGAACACACTATGTAGCATCTACGTCGAGAAATCAAGTATACGTCATTAGTTCCATTATCACAAAGCTGCTCCAAAATTGGCTTGGTTCAAAGATCTAGAATCATCGGGTATAAACGATGTTTTCAGAACTACTCATTACTTGTAGCAGTAGCACCCGTTCTTGGCCAAATTCGATTACAAAAGAAGGTGTTCGAGTAGTTTTTCATATTTGAATTATTAAAAGTTGTTTAAAATTCATAATAAAGTATTAGGTTATTATAATAGGAAAATTTAATAAGAACGGTCCCAATTATGGGCGTCCCGCCATAAAAGATCCTACTATGAGATATCTCACAGCAGCCCAAACTTTATGATGCATTTTACACGCTTGGTCCCACTTGACCGGTGACAGGCTGAGACTGTTAATTTTTATTTTAAAAAAATATTGTCAATTGTTCAATTTCATTCTCTTTCTTCCAATTTTTTTTCCGGCTACTGCTGTTTGCTAGAGTGCAAGTCCACCTTCCCTATTCGCCATTGGTGGATCTAGAGGGGTACAAAGGGTACAGCTGCACCCCATTATTTTCTGGAAAATAATGAAAACAAAATAAAAATGATATTAAAATAATATGTAAGCAGTGGACATCTGCTGAGGCTTGTCTTGCTGGTAGCGGAAGCGAAATGAAAGTTCAGTGGATGCATGGGGAGGTCTTGAGTTCGAAACCCCACAAAGTTATGTTTTGCCTTGAATTACTCCCCTGTAACTCAGGTTTATCTTCAACACTTCTATTATATACTACTCCCTATGGCTATTAGTCTGCAACTACAAATACAAATTCATAAGTAAGATTGGTCTGCAACTAGGGGTGCTTAACGAGCGAGCCGAGCCCGAATAGCACTGGGCTCGGCTCGAGCTCGTTTAAGTTTTCATGAGCTCGGCTCGGCTCGTGAGCTCGCCGAGCCTGGGGGAGCCGAGCTCGGCTCGAGCTCGTGATTAGAATTCGCGGCTCGAGCTCGGCTCGTGAGCTCGTTTAGGCTCGGCTCGTGGGCTCGTTTAGGCTCGGTTCGTTAAGCCTTCGAGGGTTTACTCTACTCTATCTTTTTTGTTTTCTTTTTCTTTTTAATTGTTTTAACCTTTTCTTTTAATCTTTCTTCTATTATATAGCTTAGTTAATATCTTAAAAGAAAAAATTAATATAATTTTTAATATATATAAATAATTTTTTAATATATAAACAATTTTTTAATATAAAATATTTTTTAATATATAATATTTCTTTAATATAAAATAATTTTTTTAGTATAAAATAATAATCGAGCTGTTCACGAGCTTTACGAGCCGAGCTTTGCCTAACTCGGCTCGGCTCGTTTAAGTCTCGAGCCGAGCCCGAGCTCGAGCCGAGCTTCAACGAGCCGAGCTTTGACCGAGCTTTGACCGAGCCGAGCCCGAGCTGCTCGCGAGCCTGTCAGGCTCATTATCACCCCTATCTGCAACTACAAATTCACAAGCTTACTTAGATCAAAGCTCCAAAAATATATTTTTGTCTCTCTTTTTTTCCCCTCAATTTTTCCTCATTTATATATATACTTAACCAACTATTTTTAAATAAATTTTCAACTTCACATTAATTGTTAAATTTTCTGAATTTGTAGCATTCAATCATTACATATATAAAAAAATTATCACTTGATGTTATTTTGAATTTTTTTATTACATATAATTAAAGTATAAATTTATTTAATATTTATAGATAATTTGTAGTACATCTAGAAAAAAGAATAGCCTAACCTATACGAAATAATTAATCGGTTATAAGTATTGAACATAAGGGGGGAGTTACAATTGATGTGTGTTGTAAATACATATGGCGATGTAGATATCCTTTAGTACAGTTTGCGTAAAGTGTCGAGATGGCTAAGATTAGCCAGATTTCCTATGGGAAAGGTCGGTCCGAGGGATGCTAAGCAGGGGTATAATCATACTAATGTAATAGATTTGGTTGATAGGACGGTCCAAAGGACGCTCTAACCACCTTCAAGTAGTAGTTAGTAGACCGTATGACTATGTAAGACGATGGTGCCCGTCCAAGTCGCCGGAGTTATCGTGTCATTGAGCTAACCTTTTTCTCACTCATATAAATCCAGACCAAATTGCACTTTTGCATATAATTAAGGTATATAAGCTTCTCTTATCTTACTATTTTTTTCTCCCCGATATTTTGAGGGCATAATTGAGGAGATCAAAAGTGAAAAACTAGTTCCACTAAAGCCCAACCAATTGTTCTTCAATTTGGCTCCAGCACTTCTGAGGTTATTCACTTATTCTCTTTTTCTCTCTTTCCCTTCTATTTTTTTTTGTTTTTTTAAAGGTTCTAACTAAGTATCATGCAATTTAAGGGTACTTTGACTTCGAATTCTTCCGTTTTGCCTACATATTTGTGTTGGTATCACTATCATCCATGAAGATTATAATAACCTTGTATATTTGTGCTTCATACTAATCACATTATTTTAGATCCTAATTCTTTTTTGCGAAGGCAAGAGAGCATTTTGGGAAATGGGAAATAATTTGAGGGACCAAAACCATAACTATGGAGGGGAGGAAAGCTCGAGTCAGAAGGTGATCTGTAAAAGTTGAGATGCATATACTATTGCAGGAATGGATTTATGGGGTATTATCGTGGGAAATCAATATTTTGGTTCATTATGTATGCCATTGTGATTTAGCTTTGATGAAATTTAGGGTATTCATTTCGTTAATTTCAATCTAACACAAGTGAATTAGTATTCCCAATTAAAGTCTTTATCCTGAACTGTAGACACAAACTCATAACACCCCATTGAGTACCCAATGATGAAACATACCATTGTCCTAGTTGGTTCGGTCCAAAGGAAGGCTGATCTAAAAAGCTAAGCCCAAAATCGTTTTACGAACTAAAGTCTATTTATTTTTTTAAAATGATTCTAAGCCCACTTTTAAGAGCCCAATTAATTATTCATGATAATTAAGAATATTTTTCATCCCATTTTCATAAAGCCTAATTAATTATTCCTGATAATTAATTGTATTTTTAATAAAAATTAATTATTCTTGATAATTATTTTCTAAAAGATATTATGAAAATCAGATTTTTATTCCTGAAGATAGCAGATTTCGGATTTCAAAAGATAATATTTCATCAAAGATAAAAAGAATCTTTAAACGAAAGAAAACCGCTCAGATTTGCGTTGCGTCCAGTGCACTAGGACACAGAGAGAGTTTACAAAAGCCATGAACGCAAAAGTAGCCTATGCTGACGCAAGGTTGTTGCGCCAAGAGCATGGTGATGCGTCGAGCGCATGAGCCATGCGTGGGACACATGAGCCTTGCCCCTAGCGCACGCTGCATTCTTATCTTTCTACATGATTTTCGGTTTTCTTTCTCCTATAAATAGCCTTGTTTCGATGAGCATTTTCACAAGACTTTAACATACATTCATCATACTTTGCGTACAAAAACACTCTCAAACTTACATTCAAACATATATTCAAACTCCATTAACACATTCAAACTCCATTCAAGCTTTATGATTGCTCCTCATATAGATCGTTACACAAGACCCGACGGCAAAGCTATAATTCTTGATGGTCAATTTGAATTAATTTTTTATTTTACTAATAATTTATTTGTCATGATGTAGATCGTGAAAGGAATTAACGCTCTCTTGTACACTATATCTCTTCTTTTTCTTTTATATTTCTATATCATTATTATTATTCATATGCATGCATGTATGCTTACATCACTACACATGCTTATCTTGCTATCGAAGACCTAAATAATTATTCTAATGCTAAATTCATATGATTTGGACAATTGGATTAGGTTCTTTGTAATTTCATTGCATAATAACATGTCACAAAAAATTAGTCTTTTGCGTGATCAACGAACCGACGTAGATTAATTTTTAGATTTCATTAACATATTGCGTGGTTATTTAATTGCATAAATCTCAAACATGAACCGTATTAAGTAGAGGTAAACAATGGGCGAATTCGATTGCTGATCATATTCATATCCTCACCTCCAAACTTAATATTTGGTTCATTGATCAATTATATATGGAGTCATGACGGGGAAATCTACATTTGGATAAGTCCCTAAGTTGTCCCTAAGATTTCCCAATATCCAATTAGATTTATGGGTCTTCATTTAATGACTTGTTGGCGACTTCTTCTTTTCAAAACGTATTTCAAGGAAAAACCTTTACAATGAGGTAGTCAAATACGCGCAAATCCCACGTAGGCAATATAATAAAAAAACTCCTAGTATAATTTGGCGACTTCACTGGCGAGGATTTAAAATTTGTTTTTAATGAGTGGGTGAAACTCCAAAAATACGATTCATACTAGTTTTATGCCTTTAAATAACATTACAGTTGTGCATATGCATGGCTATTTTATTGGGCCACTATAAGTTCTATGTCCTTCCTCAATAGTGCATAACCTAAGCGTGAGGCCACCCCCGAGGGGATTGCGCTTTTTCCCTCCAAACAACTTTTTGAGCAATAGTTTTGGATCTTAGTCATAAGGAAACCTACCGAACCATGTCATTGCTCTCGTTTTTTGACGAGAGACTAGAGTATGTCCTACACGTGGCCATCTTTTTTAGCAAAGATACGGAGTGTGGGATCAATCTCTTAGTCATGGACCCTTTTCAGCCTTAACCAAAGCCTGACCATAATATCAAAAATAGATCTTCACTTTAGGTTAGAAATGCATACTTTTTCTTGCCTATATGACATTATTGATTGCTTGTTTGCTATGTTCAACATGCTTTTCCCTCGCATTCCCCTCGAAATAGGCTAGAATAATAAAAAAACGACAAATAGATCGTAGAAAACAAAAAGTTGTCTCGCCAACAGGTTGCACCAAGCGCAAGAAGCTTGCGTCTCATGCAAGCATCTTGCGCCTGACGCAATAGCTTGCATGACACGAAATCCTCTTGCATGTGGCGCAAGAAACTTTTGTGGCACGCAACCTACTTGCGTGTGGCGCAAGCTGATCAACAACTTTGTGGTTCATTCTTCGACGATTCTTTTGTCGATTTTGGATCGATCTATCTTCTCATTATCATTCATGATCGCTTTTAGGTCATCTTTTTCAAACAAAACTCACCTACTTCAAACACAAAACCGATCTTTTCATAATTATCATCACCTAAGGTTGAATGTATCCCTAAAAGTGCATTTAGATAAGTGGTCATGATAGAGTTCGAGTCGTCATGCATGTCATCCTATTCCATTTTATCTCTTTCATCCAACCAATCTTCTCTAACATTCATATCCTATCATATTCCATTTCTTTCAAACATATATTTTCAAAATCAATCGCACACCATCTTCTATTTTATCTTTTTCGAAAAAATTTATTTATCATCATCCTACCGCACGTTCAAAATTAATCCATCATTAATCATCATCATCTTTTCCAATAAAATATAAAAACAAAGGTATCCCTTTCAAAAATGAATTTTGAAAATTCTAATCCAAGTCCAATCCAATCAAGCCAATCCAAGCAATCAAATGGAATTTTAATCCCAGTCCATTTGCATTCATATTAGGCCCATTTAGACCCCAGTCCATGCATTCATATTAAGCCCACTAGCATTAGAGTCGATTTTCGGCTCATACAAGTCTAGCTCATGTCAAAATCTAGGCCCATTTGCATCTCTATCTGAACCCTTTTCTATATCAAGCCCATATAGGCCCAATTTAGTCCTGGTTGAATAAAAAATGTAGTCTATGTGCTACTCAAAACCCATATAGGGTCAATTCATACCCTAGGTCTAGTTTGCATCTCCATGTAAAACCTATTCAAGTACAATTCTAAGCTCAAGTCTATAAAGGCTCAATTCATACACTAGGTCTAGTTTGCATCTCTATGTAAGCCCTAGTCAAGTCTAATTCCAAACTTAAGTTCATAAAGGCCCAATTTCAATCCTCAGTCTAGTTTGCATCTCTATGTAAGCCCTAGTCAAGTCCAATTCCAAACCCATATAGGACGAAGTCCAAACTCTACAACCTCTCAGTCTTTTGGTCTAGCCTGCTTACTTAATTACCATGTAGGTTTAAAGTCTAGCCCTCCTTAAGTTCATAACGGCCAAATCCTCGAGTTTAGCAAAGCTACTCCTCCCTAAGTTCATAATGGCCCAATCTTCGAGTCTAGCCTTCTTATTCTAAATGTAAGTTCAAAGTCTAGTCTCCCATAATGTCTAGTCTACTTATCCTCCATAAGGTCACAACCTATATACCATTATTGTCTAGCCTACTTACCCTAAACGTAATTTCAAAGTATAGTCACCCATATGTCTAGCCTGCTTATTCTAAATATAAGTTCAAAGTCTAGCCTTCCTTATTGTCTAGCCTGTTTACCCTAAACGTAAGTTCAAAGTCTAGTCACCCTTAAGTCTAACCTGCTTATTATTAATATAAGTTCAAAGTCTAGCCTTCCTTATTGTCTGGCCTGCTTACCCTAAACGTAAGTTCAAACTGTAGTGACCCTTACTAGCCTGCTTATTCTAAATGTAAGTTCAAAGTCAAGTCACCCCTAATTCTAGCTTCCTTATTCTAAATGTAAGTTCAAAGTCTAGTCTTCCTAGTCTATCTATATATTCTCCTAATCTTCTCTAGTCTGCTTACTCTTCAATAAGTTCAAAGTCTATCACCCTTAGGTCCAGCTTGCTTATTCTAAATGTAAGTTCAAGGTCTACTCTTCGTAGTCTATCTATTCTCCTAGTCTTCTCTATTGTCTAGTTTGTTTACTCTCCCGTTAGTTCAAAGTCTACTATCCCTTCAAACCATAAATGCACAATTTTTTAGTCTAGTCTGCTTACTCTACCTATAAGTTCAAAGTCTAGTCTTCCTGTCTACTTGAATAGTCTAGTCCAGTCCATGTCTGCATTTGCATATAATTAGGCCCATGTCTCCATCATTTCAAAATATTCTAAAACCCATATCCATTTCAAATCCTTCATTTGAAAATCATTTCTCCTTTCCATTTCCATTTCCCTTTCTTTATTTCAATTTCTCATTTTGAAAATCATTTCCAAAAACTTACAAGTAAGGTCCATTCGATTTATGTTCAGGATAGATCGTGAAGTTATAACTTGGTAATGCCCAGTAGAGATGATACAAGGTCAACCCACTCCAGACTCGTCAAACGAACCATTACCTTTTCAGATGAGTCATCTGAAACCTCTGAATCATCATCCGAAATGGGAGATACTTCTTAATAGCTAAATGCCATCATGGCTCAACCAATTGATGAACTCTTGTCTTGAGGAACAAGACAAAAAGCTCAAAATACTAAGGGAAAATTAACAGCTTTGGAAGAAGAACGGGAAAAGATTCCACCACCACTACCACCTCCTGTTAAGTCCGAGACTGAACTGAGGTTTGAAGGACTCAAGCAATTGATCCAGTCAATTCCTACACTCGAGAGTCAGGCTTATGGCCATGACATCATTGATTTGTAACACATGGAAAAGCTCCCTAAAACGGCAGCATTGGGTGGCCTCCCAAAATTCAAGGGAATCGAAGACCAAAACGATCATTTGAGAGCCTTCTCCATTTCTATGGTTCTCAAAGAAATGAGCTTCGACCTATTTTCTTATGTCTTTCCCTTAACCTTGGATGCACATCTATCTAAGTGGTTCAGATAATTAAACAAAACGAAGTTGACTGACTGGGACTATATCAAGGAAGAGTTCTGCAAGCAATATCGATACAACACTCAGCTTCCTATTGGTCTGCGTGAACTGGAATTGACCAAGCAAAATCATGACGAAGACTTTGTCACCTTCCTTAATAGATGGAGGGAAAAGGCCGCCCAAATGGCTAATAGGCCATCTGAAGAGGATCAAGTCCTACTGGTAATCCGTAATTTGCAGCCCAAATACGGAGATCATATTAAATTCTAACCTATAAAGTCTTTCACGAAGCTCTACAAGGTTGTTTTACTGATAAAAGAAGAGGTGCAAGCCTCTAATTAAAAATAAGGGTTACAACAATAATAACTCTCCAAGAAGAGTAACAACATTTATTCTGACTTTAAGAGCAATGAAGTCAACGCCCTAAACACTGAAAATAAGGGTTTTCAAGCACGAAAGCCCCAAAGAACCTTCACTCCCCTAGGCATGACCTTGGAGGAAGCCTTTAATAGGCTTCATGCAAGAACAGCAGTCCAACCTATCGTTCCTGCCCCAGACCCTGCACTTGAGAAACGATCTCTGAAATGGAATCCTAATTCCTGCTGCAATTATCACCAAGGGAACGGGCATCTAACATCTGTGGGTTGGGCCCTAAACAATGCCTTGTAGGATATGGTTGATAATGGTATACTTCGGATTCCGCCTGCAGCAAAAGTCAGCAACAACCACAACCCCTTGGGAAATGTTTCAACAGTAGGGCTTAGTCATTTATCGCTAGTTTTCTAGGTTGAGTCGGAGAGTCCCTCCCTTAGCTCATTTATTTCCTTCCTTGTCGAGTTTATGTCAATGAAGATTTAATTTTAGCATCCGTATGTTCTATTTGTTTCTAATTAATAAAATAATAAATGCATTTTCTTTTCATTTTTATTGGCCTTCCATCATTTTTTTATGCTTCTAATTCAATGATGAAATTTAAATCAATCAAATGATCCTGATTAATAAAAAAAAAGAATAAAAAATAAAAAATAAAAAATGGACATACTATGGATTATGAGCCATTTCCATCTCCTTCTATCGTTCTAGAAAGACATCACATCAATATACCATGCTCATGTAACAAAAAAAATCCCTTAAGCCATCGCCTCTATGATCCTCATAGCAAATAACCTTTCAAAACCAAAGCTGCACAAATGACCTTCAAACCTTCCAATACCCTAAACCATAAAAAAAACTTGTGTGCAAGCCTCAATACAATAAAAACAAATGCCATGCAAAAATAAAAGAAAGACAAATTCAAAGTGCAAAAAAGCAAAACAATACGCACAAAGAAAGAGTAGTGCAAAAAGGAAAAGTCAAAGGCAAAAAAAGTGAAGCTAGGAGGCTTGCACACAAGTTTTACCCCTCATTTCAAACTTTTCAATCCATCGAAACACCTTAAAACCCATATAATCCAAAATGATAAACCTTACCCTGACATTCAAATAAAACGAAGCCATAAACTTTAGCTTGGCCCGCATCTATTAAACCTTCATCCAAACCTTTTCGATCATTCTTACTAATCCTAACTCCTTATTCAAGGTATGTCCACACCCGCTAGGTTGAAAACGCGAAAAGGCAGCCTAGGCAAAAGTTATGGCACAAATATAAAATATAAAATAAAAAGATAAAAAAAATCAGATCTAAAACTACGAATGGCCTGATTTTGCAAGGATACATGAGAATCCTCATCTCGAGGTTCGCCGCTTCAATAAAAAATTAATCAAAGTCTAATGATTTGACTTTCCATAATTCAAAAACATACTCGCTCTACACCCCGACATAAACTCAAGTCTAAACGCAGCCACGTGAAAGCCTTTTCCCACCTATATTTATATAAGTCACAAGTTCAACCTTTTATTTTCCAATCCAAACTATCATTGTCCCTGAAAACTCTGTGATAATTCTATGGTCTCTGGTGATATTTGATTTTGCCTACATTTACTCCCCAGTGAAGATACTTCGAATGCTCTTTGGATGCTCAATTCAAGACAAACTATCCTTATATGCACGCGATGCGTGCGAAAACATGTAGAAAAATAAAATAATTACTAATTACATCTAATAAATAAGGGATTTTTAAATTTTTAATCAGTAAATCAATTAGATATTCTTAAATTTTTTCAAAAATTTAGTTGAGAGGCAAGTAATTGGCTGTGTTGTAGGATTTCTTTTTGTTGTGCCATTTTTTATTTATTTTAATTAATTAGTTAGTTACATTTCTTTTCTTTCTTTTTATCCTTTTTCAATTTTTTTTGTGTCCTACCCCTTATTGTCATATATAATAGAGATATATTTGGTATCCATACAATTTATAAAGACATCTATAATTCCACCAAGTATTAGAATTACAAATGTCTCACATCATGGACTTAGAGTAGAATGGCCCAAATGCTAATCGAAAAAAACTTATGGTAGACTGAAGAAAAATTAATATATAAACCCTTATAGAATAAATAAAAAATAAAAAAAGACAACTTGGTTTGGATTTGGACTATAAGTCTATAACTTCTTTTTTTGGGGTGCTAGTGAAGGCCAAGTCCCACCATCACTTGAAATTGGGACACAACACCATGAAATGGGTTCAGCCACCAAGCGGAATAGGGGATAAACAACAGCTAAAAGCCCACTTGAATTGATCCCACGCAAGAATAGATTATGAAGTTTTTTTTTTTTGGACAAGGTTAAAACCAATATAGATTATGAAGTTGTTGCATACAATTTCTCCCCATTCAAGAAAATTCACCAAAAGTACAGCCTTTCTTTTCTCAATTAATGTTTCTCTCACACTCTGTCTTCTCCACATTAAACTCACCGCACACTGTCATGCATTTGCCTCTCTCTCTCCTCCCTTTCATGCTTCACCTCCGCCAACCACCTTCCCCCACCCAAAAACCCATTTACATTCTTTAAAAACCCAAAACTTATAAATGCGTCTATTCTCACTCCTCCTCCCATCGCCTATGTGTCTACTCTTTCAATTAAAACCAATGGGAGAATTGAAGGAAGAGAAAGGAAAAATTGCAGAAAAAAAGAGATGTCGGACTGCAAATGAGGAGGTGAGTTTGAAATCTCTTCATTTTCTTATTTGCATGCGAGTAAACCACGAATCTTTTCTTTTTTGCAATTATTCTGTTTTTTTTTAATTATTAATCCTATAAGAAAAAAGAATAATGAAAAATACATGATTTATTTTCTCCATTAATTGATCTCTATCATCTATCCTACCCATTTTCACTCTAAATGCGGAGAAGTATGGTTGCCTCATTGCATGCGGAAAATTAAACTTAAAATGTGGATGCTTTTTTATAATTGGCTTTTTAAACACCAATCTTGAAAAATGGGTGATTCTATTTCGGCAGTAATTTTTCTCTATTATTTATCCTACCCATTTTCTACGAAGTCTCTTCATTTTTCTTATTTACATGCAAAAATGTCATAAACCCTACTGAAAAGATTGATTTTTTATATATTTAGGATGCACTGTAATTTTTTGCAATGTTTTTTGCAACATTGTGAAATGGCATATCACAACATACTAAGCACACACACCCCCACTCTTAGTGGCTCTTGAACTTTTATAGTTTGATGCTTGAAGTTATTTTTGGTTCGCAATTGAATAGTAGTAAGAAAACAATTTGCAATTACACACCAACCTCGCTGGTTTGAATCACTTTGCGAGTTGCAAGTGTCTTTTTTGCTGCTATTTGCTTGAGGATACTTGCGCGATTACAGTGACTGTCCTGAATAAAACTCACAAAAACCACTATCAATTCATATGATTTGTTTGTTGTGAACTTTTTTATTATTGTGTGAGAGAAGTAAGAAATACCTTTTAATTGAATGATGTATTTATCATCAACTTTGCTTCCTTTGGCTTGTGGATTACAATGTTTGTGAACAATGCCCTGCATAAAATTCACACCAAAAAAAATGAATGACGTGTAAGGATTATTTTGAACAAATCATTTTTTTATGCTATGTAATTACCTAGTCTTGGATAAACTATGGTATTCTAATCTCTGTTGTTGCTATTTTACTGTGATTTTACGGTTAATGAATGGAAGTTCCTGTAGAGGATGAACGGGAGTTGAGGAAGAAGGGAGAAGAGGAAGAAGCGGGAAGGCAACTGTTGAGATTTTGAGGAACTGTCTTTGGAGTGCATTGGTTTTTGAGTGAATTGCAGTTACGTTTTTACCCATGATTTTCTCCTGTTTTTTTTTTCTGAGAATTAATTTGTTGTAGTTTATTATAGTGGTTGTAATTTGTTTAATTTAGTGAGGGTAAAATAGGATTTTTATATTTTGGTGTCCTCCCTCTCTTCCCTTATACAATAGAGATACATTCTAATCTAGGCTCAGAGTGCCTAATAATTCAAGCCAAGCTTTCACAAGGGATCCCTATATATGTGGTGGTTCCTCCAAATTAAACTCCCGAAGAGTTGTAATCTGCGGATCTCACTTGTGGACCCCGATTATTTACAAAAACGATTTCCAATAATCAGTCTATTTCCTCCTATCAATCCAGACCTCCTAGCATTGTAAAACCTTGACCTTGCATGACACTCAATCTATACCTTAGCTTTGCATAACCCTGATATTTGCATAGCGTCTCATGCATCCTTAGAGAGTCTAAATTTGCATCATTGCATCATTATGTGCATTTTCATATAAGTTGTTTTCCCCTATCTGCTAACATCTTCTCCTGCAGGATATCAGATAGCTTGTAGTTCCCGTCTTGCAAACTAACTTTGTTTTGCAACAACTGGCGATATATAGACCAATTCTAGACTGCAAAGCGTTTAGAATTGATCTTCATTCCAACACAGACTACTTTGACTTTCGGTTTCCTGAACCTCGGTCAAAGTGGGGACTTCGTGTTTCCCCATTGAGTACCCAATGATGAAACATACTGTCATCCTAATTGGTCCGGTCGACGAGCGATCTGAAAATCTACGCCTAAAATCATTAAGCGAACTAAAGTCTATTTATTTTTTAAAAATGATTCTAAACCCACTTTTAAGAGCCTATTAATTATTCATGATAATTAGTTATATTTTCCAGCCTATTTTCATAAAGCCCAATTAATTATTCCTGATAATTAATTGTATTTTTAATAAATATTAATGTTCATTATAATTATTTTCTAAAGGATTTATGAAGATCAGATTTTTATTCCTAAAGATAGCTGATTTAGGATTTCAAAAGATAATATCTCATCAAAGATAAAAAAAATTAATCTTTAAACGAGCAAAAAAGGCTCAGATCTACGTTGCGTTAAGCGCACTAGGATGCGTTGACGCAACATAGAGACATTTTATAAAAGCCAGGAACGCAAAAGTATCCTACGTTGACGCAAAGTTGTTGAGCCAAGCGCAAGCCTCATGCGCCAAGCGCATGAGCCACGCGTGGGATGCTTGAGCCTTGCGCCTAGCGCAGGCTGCGTTCTTATCTTTCCGCTAATTTCGATTTTCTTTCTCCTATAAATAGCCTTGTTTCGACTAGCGTATTTCACAAGACTTTAACACAGACATTCATCATACTTCGCATGCAAAAACACTGTCAAACTTACATTCAAACACATATTCAAACTCCATTAACACATTCAAAATTTATTCAAGTTTCAAAATTGCTCCTCCTCCAGATTGTTACACAAGACCTAAGTGACAAAGGTATAATTCTTGAGGGTCAATTCTAATTAATTTCTTATTTTACTAACAATCTATTTGTCATGATGTAGATCGTGTTAAGAATCACTCTCTTGTACACTCTTCTCTAAACTCTTCTTTTTCTTTTATATTTCTATATCATTATTATGATTCATATGCATTCATGTGTGCTTTAATGCTTTCATCACCGCACATGCTTATTTTGCTAACTGAAGACCTAAATAAATATTCCAATGCTAAATTCAGATGATTTGGACAACTGGATTAGGTACCCTGTAATTTGATTGCATAATAACATGTCACCAAAAATTAGTCTTTTGCGTGTTTAACGAACTGACGTAGATTAATTTTTTGATTACATTAACATATTCCGTTGTTATTTAATTGCATAAATCTCGAACATGAATCGTATCAAGTAGAGGCCAACAATGGACGATTTTGATTCCTGGTCATATTCGTACCCTCACTCCCAAACTCAATTTTTAGTTCATAGATAAATTATGGAGTCATGTCGGAGAAATCTATATTGGGTAAGTCCCTAAGTTGTCCCGAAGATTTTCCAATATCCAACTACGTTTATGAATCTTACTTTAAAGACTTGTTGGCGACTTCTACTTTTCAAAACATATTTCAAAATGAAACCTTTACAATGAGGTAGTCTAACGCGCTCACTCCCTGCGTAGGCAATAAAAACACGCCTACATAAACCTTTTACTAATTTAGTGTTGGAATATCATTTGGCTAAAATACGACATTTTAATTACTGATTTTGTAATTTTCAAGAAGCTTACTTTAGCAGTTTAGACATCATCATCTTTCATGGGACTAGGGGTGTCAAACAGATCAGGTCGGGTCGTGTTCGTGTTCGGGTCAGCTGATTTCGGGTCAGCCAGCCCCCAACCCGAACCTGACCCATTTAAGTTTTCAGGTTGAAAAACACAACCTGAACCTGATAATTTCGGGTTCCGGTCAACCCGCAAATGACCTGAAACTTTTTTTGGGTATATGTCAGTTGATTCATTAATCGCCTAAACATACAGTTGTGAGTTGCATTTCAGCTAATTATCAAATTACAGTCAATAATGATAAAGAATTGCAAAAAGTATATAAAAAAAACATAGGCAAATTCTCATAGAATCGCCAAATATAGTAAAAAAATAAAATCAACAAATTCAAAATTAATTTCAGCAATTTCATCAATACACAAAAGAAAATCGAGAAACTTATGCGAACAGTCTCTCGCACTGAGGAGAAACGGCGAGAACAATCAAAGACTTGTCGAGTTCGTCGAATTTCAAAGCGAAGCCAAGTGCGGTAAACGACCTCGGGGTCTGAAGCAACGGCGGCGGCGCAATTGAAGGAGGACAGAGAAGATGAAGGAGGGAGAAGAACGATTAAAGAGAGAGAAGAGATTCAACGATGTAAGGAGGTGAAGTAGGAGAGATGTAGGTGAGAAGAAATAGGTAAGTTGTTGGTGTGAGCTCTTGAAGAGAGAAGTTGATGACCAAGGGTTTTGAGGTCTGAATGATTGCGTTTATGTATCTTCTTCTGATGCTGATGCTTCTTCGTTTTAATGGCGAATTTGGATCGCTTCGGTGCCATTGATGATGGAGAATGGTGGAATGTTTGAAGAAGAGAAGAAGACTGTGTGTGAGAGAGGTGAGTGAGAAATTGAGATCTGAAAATGAGTGAATGACTGCATTAGAAATTATTCTAGGCTTAGGTTAAGAATTTGTTTTTGGGCTTGGCAATCTTTTCATCTTTTGGGCTGGGCATTGGGCAAAACTAAGAACTTATTTTTTATAAACAGTAATTATTCGGGTTGGATTATACAAGTTGACCCGACCTGATTTTGACCCATTTAAAAATCAGGTTAGGCGGGTCATTTTCAGGTCGGGTTCAGGTCGACCCATTTAACTAATCGGGTTGAAAAACTCAACCCAAACCCGCTAATTTCAGGTCGGGTTCGGGTCGGGTTGTCGGGTTGGGTCAGCTTTTGCCAGGCCTACATGGGACCAATCAACTTTGGTGTAGATTATGAGTCGGAAAACTAACGTTTTAGTGTGAAATATATGATAAGAACACATGTATGTTAATTTCTTGTCTTGTATAGTTATATAAGCTAATTAATTTTCAATCATTCTTTTTTTAAATTGTAGGTAGTGTGTAAGATATCTATCTCAGAGAAAACGGAGTTTTTTGCAAAAGCTATTGATCTCACAAACACAAACCAAAACCACATCATCAAAATTACACATAATAATAGCAACCAATAACAATATCGGGTCGGTATCAGATTACAAATATATAATCCGATTAGAATATGACATGTTAGCCACTTTGTCATTCCTAATTCGAAGCATTTGAGCTGAGAGCAGGTAGGACAATCCAAGTTAGCCACTTTGTTATTAAGGATACCCCTAATTATTAACCAGACAATTTGGGTTGCTTGATTCAAAATTAATATAGGACTAGCAAGTTATTAATTCAACATACGAATAGCTCACTTATAGGGATGAATCCACATATAAGAGAGTGGGGGCCCTTGCACTCATCATGTATAAGAATCAAGGTTGGTCTTATTGGTTGTAAATACTATCTTCATCTCTTAGACAGGGGTTCGATTATTACCACTTGTAAACGGGATCCCCAAATTCTCTCCCCCTCAAACTTGCAATAGATTTCAACTTACCTAAATAAAAACTACTCATTATGTATTACATTGAAGGCAAGTGGTTTAATAGTTATACATGACTTTTCAACTTGAAGGTCACGAGCTTGAACTTTATGAAATTCCAACAATAGAGAGTACTCACTCTGTAATTTTTTTTTTAATCTTTCCTACTTAAGTTTGTAGAGTCCCCTTCTGTACATCTTTATATTAGAAAGAATTTTGAAAAGTTGATATTCTTAAACTAGATATCGAGATAAATCTAATAAGATCCACATGAATATATTTTTCCATATATAATAATCAATACATATGACCAAAGTTTCCTAAATTTGACTAGAATATTCCAACTGAAAAAGAAAAAAAATACAAAGGGAATATTATTTTACTACACTTAACAATTAAAACATCCCCGTTATCTACAGTTCTACACTAAAGAATATTATGCACCCATCTAAAAAAATTTGGATTTGCCATTGCTCACTTAGCGGACAAAATTCAAACCAAGTTCAGTCAAGCCTTGACCACTTGGGCCACAATTTGAGCTACACCTCACCCCGGCTCATTATATGCTCTATATTTCTTCCGGTTATTTCACCAAATACCCCTGATAAAAAAATTTATTCACCAAATACCCCCACTTTTTTCAAAATTCATCAGATACCCTTTTGTTGACGGACGTTAGTCCTCCGTTAGCGTTTATTTACAAGTTTGCCCTAAGTCAACCTAATTAGTCCTAAGTCAACCTAATTAGCCCTAAGTCAACCTAATTAACCCTAACTAACCCTAACCCCCTCTCTCCCCTAACCCACCAGCCCCCCACCCTCCCCCCCAACCCCAGCCCCGCCCCACCGGCCCCACCGCGGGGGGGGGAAGGGGGTGGGGCTAGGGTTGGGTTAGGGAGAGAGAGAGTTAGGGTTTTTAGGATTTACTTAGGGTTTAGTTAAGTTTAGTTAGGGTTTTTTTAGGTTCATTAGTTAATTAGTTAACGGAACACTAACGTCCGTCAGCCAAAAGGGCATTTTGGGTAATTTTTTTAAAGGTCAGGAGTATCTGATGAATTATTATAAATGTCAGGGGTATCTGGTGAATTTTGAAAAAAGTGGGGGTATTTGGTGAATAAATTTTTTTGTCAGAGGTATTTGGTGATCTTTCTTACTCGAAATCTTGACACTATTCACAATTAGAGAGAATATTCTAAATTGTTCTCAATATATAAGAAACAATATAGTTATGTAAAGTATTGTTTGATTCATATCAATGAGTATTTTATTAATATTCAATCGGTATAATTTTTATTAATATGTCATAAAAGATATTTAAGAGTAAAAAAAATGTATTGACAAACATAGACAAAATTAAAGTAGGGAAAATAATACAGAGTACTTGCAAAGTTGCAACTATCAATTCAAAATAGAATCTTCTAATGTTGATAACTTAAAAATATAGTCATTTGGTTAAATTTTGGTTAGATAAATACTAGTATTATGTTCAAAAATCAGACCTTTTTATAATTGCTCAGTGTAGGGCTCACGTTCATCACAACTGAAACCCAACCAAATATTGTCATTGATTTGGAGGATTGAATAGCCAGTAGACAAGATCTAAGATGAAACGTTGCTTTCGTTTCATCGGATTTCGTTCTCTTGGGTATCTCTACATATAAAAAGAAATTAAGACTTTTTTTTTATCTAAATAGGCATATAATTATGTACCCCTAAATTTGCTCTGTTTTTTTTTTCAACCCAATCTCTACTTTCACACACAAGGAAAACTATTCAAACTTGGAAATTTGGTTGTGGGCCTTGTGAGTTGTGGCCAATACAAGTGACCACTAAAATCACAAGTGATCCCCGGCGCTTCTATATTTGGTAACTTTTTTTTTAATTTGTCAATTTTTCCAACTCATAAATGGTATACTTCTTCGTTTTAAAATAGGACCTAACTAATGAAGAGGCATGGCCGCAGGGAAATTAAGGAAAGCATAAAGAAATAAATAAAGGGACGTTTCATTTATATTAAAAGGTCTAAAATGATAAAAATTTCATGTATTTTAGGACGAGAGTATATAAAAAATTCAAAGAAAATATTGATGTGATGATCAAACAACAAATCTGTTCATCGTAGAACGTCAAGCCAAAATCCTTTATAATTTAGCCAAATTGTCAAAAAAAAAAAAAAACCACTATCCATAAAAATATCCGGAAAAAGAAAACCCCACAAAACTGTTAGCCGAATTTGGCAGGGGTAAAAATGGAAAAACAAAAATACAAGAGGACATTGGAAAGAAACATAAGGCGTAGGGTAATATTAAGAGTTGAGTTGTGTTGTGTTGTTGGTCAGTGAGAGGGGTAAAATTGGAAAAAACAAGTGAAAAAAATATTCTCTCACTAAGCATAAACAGAGCCATAAGATAAAGCCATCAAAAGCATAGCCGCTTGCTCAACTTCTCCTAATTTATCCCTTAAATTTTCACTTGTTTGTCTAATTCCTGAAGCCATAACTTTAATCTTCAATGGGATTCCAAGGCTTCCATTACTACTACTACCACTACTACTACTTTTGTTGTTCATCATCTTCTTCTTATTGTTGTGTTTGTCTACTTTTCCTTTGTCTAATCCCAAAAGTGCCCTTCTCTTCTTGTGATATTTTATCCCACATGCATTACACAAAGTCTGAAAAAACAAACACAACAAACAATTCAAATTTCAAACCCACAATAAAAAATAAACAATATATGTGAAAAGACTAAAAAGGGTCTGAAGATTAAGTTAGGGAGCACTTGAGTACTTTAGTGTATCCTTAATTTAAATTGTTAAAACATGTCATTGCTTTAGTCATGAAATAAATTTTTAAAGCTATTTCTACCAATTTTATTTTCTGTACATCGACACACGCACATTCGGTGCATTAAAATTAGTTTACCTTTGGACCAGCAGGGCCTCCTCTCCACAAAGGAGTAGTAGTTGTTTGACAATCAGTACATCTCTTCAGTTCATTGCTACTACTTTGTGATTCTGAAACCGAGCACTGCTGTAAAACACAAAATAACACAAACAACTCCATATTAGAACGACATATTTACACTACATTTACTTTTTACTTCCTACATATTATTTATTTATAAACATATGACATAGATACAAGTATACACTTACTTCTTCCTTTAGATCTAACATCATGATGATATGATTGTAAGAGTTGTTTGGAGACAAAAAGAGAAGATAAGAGATGAGAGGTTGAGAAAGAGAATGATCAAATACAACAGTGATCAAAAGAGTTGAAAAAAAATAAAAAATGAAAGAAGGGTTTGGTTTGTGATCAAAGGAAATTGGCGGGATTTTGAGGAGTTGGGTAAGGAGGCGGCGGGGTAGCTAATGAAAATTGAAAGGGGAAAAGATGAGGCGAGAGAAAGTAAGGGAAACAGCGGAATGAAGGAGGACAGAGAGTGCTATATAAAGTAGTGAGGGAGCACAGTTTATTTTGCTGTTGGTCGCCGAACCCTAGCATGCTCCCCTTTTTATTGTTCGTGTCAAATTACCAGATTAGCCTTGTTGGGGTTTATTAATATTTTTGTGTGATAATGGTTGTGAGAGTTGGAATTTTAAAAAAAAATATAATAGTGTCCGTGTAGGTGATTCTTGTCTGTTAATAGATTTTTAAAATAAACTAAAAAATTAGTTTTATATGTATGTGTAGTAGTGTGTACTGTGTAGTGTGTATGGTGTTGGTGATACAATCACTAAATCATGGTCAAATGCAAGTTTGACTAGTGATGAATAGGGTTAGGTTTAAGGGATTTGCTGCAGCTTTGCATGATTAAGGTTTTTTTAAAGGATAGAAAACGGCTACTTGTGAGTAAAGGTGTTTTCTATTTAAGTTCGTTTAACCATGGTATCTTTCTGTTTGGGCCCATTTTCTAGATTGGCCCATCTATGGTGAAGTTACAAAAATACTCCTGCATCAAGGGAAGACAATCCTCCACCAGCTGGAGCTGACTAAATTGCCCCCATTTATTGGAGGTCACATCCTCTATAAATAGGGGTTGCCTCATCAGACAAAGATATTGAAATCTAACCGACAAAAAACCAGAGCATCTCTCTCTACATTTACACCACTTTCTCTATCTACCTCAATCTCAACTGACTTGAGCGTCGGAGGGGCTTTCCCGGGCACACCCCCGAGCCAGTTTTTCCTTGTATTTTGCAGGATGGTCGGAGACCCCTTCCTCGGCACCTCAGACCTTCTCGAGATTTCAAGACTCTCAACACTATAATCATCTTTAACAGTTTCTAGGCAGAAACAGTTTGGCGTCGTCTGTGGGGATGCTACATCTCAAAGTCACATACCGAGAGCAACATGGCACCCGACTAAAGAAAGACAATAGCTTGTCACCTGGGCCAAAGAACTCCCATCCTGTCGTCATACCACACCTAGTGTGGAACCAACTCATTAGGAAGATGAGAGATCTACCTCTCGAGATGAGCAGAGCAGCCTCAACCTCTGGAGCTAATTTCCTCTAAATCCACCTCAGTTAGTCACTACGACTAACCCATAGACGATAGTCGATCAGTTCAACTAGACATTCAACGAAGTACTCAAGAGCTTCTAGCCGACATGCCGCAACTCAACCAAGGGCCTCATCTTCAAGCCCAATTAACTCTACTCAAAGTAGAATGGAGGAAGCTCGAGAAGAAAAGGACTCAGAAGACATTCCACAACAACAAGTCGGCGTAAGATGGAACAGGACACATGCCAAGTTGTCAACAATCTTGAAGCAAGTCCGGGAGAACGATATCACAGAGTACTTGCGCATCACAAACCCTCGAAGAAAGTGTGAAGGGATCCCTCTCGGATCCAACAAGCACCAAGAAGGAACATGCAACTCGGTCCCTCAACAGTTCTCGGGACTCTTTCATGGTATCATCACCAACTGCCCAACATTTAATATTGGGTGGCAGCACGAGAAGAGATTTGTAAGCCTATCTGCGAGAAATCATGGAAGCAAAAGGAGAGGCTCCCTCCCGGGAGCCCACCGACAACAATCATAATCAGAACAATCACCCTCAGTATAGGTCCTCCGCCCTCGGGTCATGGAAATGACCCTCAGCTTAACAAGATCCAAAGAGAAATCCGCCTTAGCCTTAAAGGCACACTATCAAAAGCCTTACAATATCAATAGTGGATACCTGAAGACTCGGATCAACATGGGCGAGCAAAAGGAAACTTGAGGGAATGAAAACCTCCTCGGGAAACACGGGGCTCATTAGCCTCCTGAGTCAAGAACTACTCCGACGGTACCTCCTCGGTCATGAGGAGTGCCCCAACGAACTTCACCAAAAAATGGCTAAGTATTGCTTATTGGCACCTGCTCGACATTCAAGCGGCGTCATTCGGAGAAGAGAGACCTCATCGGGAAGCATGGAGCTCATTAGCCTCCCGAGTCGAGAACATCGCCAAAGACACCTCCTCGGGAAGCATCGGGCCCATTAGTCTCCTCGAGTCGAGAACATCTCTGGAAAACAGTGACCCTCTCGGTTTCGCTAGAGGGATCAACACTTAGCAAATATAGCTAAGTACATCCTACATATCCAACTCGGGATTATCATGGAGGGCTCATTAGCACCCGAGTTGGTGCATCACCCTTCTCGGCCTTGCCAGGGGACTCAACACTTAGCCTAAATTCGGCTAAGTACCTCAACACCCAACTCGGGACTACTATTGAGGGCTCATAAGCATCCGAGTTAGTGCATCACCCTTCTCGGCCTTGCCAGGGGGCTCAGCACTTGGCCTAAATTTGGCTAAGTACCTCAACACCCAACTCGGGACTACCATTATGGGCTCATTAGCACCCGAGTCGGTGCATCACCCTTCTCGGCCTTGCCAGGGGGCTCAACACTTAAGCCTAAATTTGGCTAAGTATCTTAGCACCCAACTCGGGATTGTAGGTGGCTCATTAACCCCCCGAGTTTGTGCATGATTCTCTCAGCCTTGCCAAGAAGCTCGTCATTTAGCGAAATTCGGCTATGTATTCTCCATACACCCAACTCAGGAATATAAATGGCTCATTAGCCCTCGAAGCCCCCACATTCGTAACTCTTAGGCACTGGGGAACTCACTCCTCCCAGCTCGAGAAAGCAGGAAGACCGACTTGGGATAAACAACTCGGTCCCGCTCCTAGCCAATCCATTGCCTAATTGGGCTCGGTAGCCACGCATGTATATCCCTAGGGTAATATGAGGCTCCATCTCCCCCAACTTGGGAAAAACAACTCGGTCCCCCTCCTAGCCGATCCATTGCCTAATTAGGCTCGGTAGTCACGCATGTATATCCCCCGGGTAATATGAGGCTCCCTCTCCCCCAACTTGGGAATTTCATCTCGGTTCCCCCCGTGAGGCTCATCCAACTCGGCCTCGGAAAACATAACATATGGGGCTCCCGCACATCAGGGCACCTAGGAGCAAGGCGCAATCTTGAACCCTCCCTCCCTCCCAATACACACATAATACTCCAGACCCTGAGCCTCTCTCAGGTTCCGCTGGACGACCGCTTCGGGAAGGAAAAAGGCTGCCCTATCCGTTCATCCAGCGTGGGGCTAATTACTTGAACCCATCTGCTGGCCCAATAAATACAGCCGACGAAGGTATGATGGAGTTCGTTAGGCCCCCGAGTCAAAAACTTCTCAAATGACATCCCCTCGGTCATGGAGAACTTCCCCGACCGACTTATCGAAAAATGGCTAAGTATCATTTGCGATCACTCGGCATCCGAGTGTCGTTGTCTCAACAAATGAAGTCTCCTCGGGAAGAATAAGGCTCATCAGCCTCCCGAGTCGAACACATCTCTCGCGGTACCTCCTCGGCCATGCCAGGAGTACTCACTTAGCGAAGACAACTAAGTGCAAACAAATGAAGTCTCCTCGGGAAGAATAAGGCTCATCAGCCTCCCGAGTCGAGCACATCTCTCGCGGTACCTCCTCGGCCATGCCAGGAGTACTCTTACTTAGCGAAGACAACTAAGTGCAAACAAATGAAGTCTCCTTGGGAAGAATAAGACTCATCAGCCTCCCGAGTCGGCCACATCTCTCGTGGTACCTCCTCGGCCATGCCAGGAGTACCCTATCACTTAGCAATAATAGCTAAGGACAAACAAGTGAACCTCCTTGGGAAGCATGGGGCTCATTAGCCCCCCCGAGTCGAGAAACTAGTTCATGGGCACCTCCTCGGTCATAAGAGGAGTGTCCTACTAACTTAGCCGAAAAACGGCTAAGTATCGACAATTGGACCTACTCGGGATCCGAGTAGCGTCGTGAGACCTCCTCGGGGAACATGGGGCTCATTAGCCCCCCCGAGTCGAGAAACTCCTTCATTGGCACCTCCTCGGTCATAAGTGGAGCGTCCTACTAACTAAGCCGAAAAACGGCTAAGTATCGGCAATAAGACCTACTTGGGATCCGAGTAGCGTCGTGAGACCCCCTCGGGGAACATGGGTCTCATTAGCCCCTCTCCCCCCCCCGAGTCGAGAAACTCCTTCACTTGCACCTTCTCGATCATAGGAGAAGCGTCCTACTAACTTAGCCGAAAAACGGCTAAGTATAGTACATTGGACCTACTCGGCATCCGAGTAACGTCGTGAGACCTCCTCGGGGAACATGGGGCTCATTAGCCCCCTGAGTCGAGAAACTCGTTCATTGGCACCTCCTCGGTCATAAGAGGAGCGTCCTACTAACTTAGCCGAAAAACGACAGTATCGACAACTGGACCTACTCGGGATCCGAGTATCGTCGTGAGACCTCCTCGGGGAATATGGGGCTCATTAACCCCACCGAGTCGAGAAACTCGTTTATTGGCACCTCCTCGGTCATAAGAGGAGCGTCCAACTAACTTAGCCGAAAAACGGCTAAGTATCGACAATAGGACCTACTCGGGATCCGAGTAGCGTCATGAAACCTCCTCGGGGAATATGGGGCTCATTAGCCCCCCTCCCCCCAACCCGAGTCGAGAAACTCCTTCATTTGCACCTTCTCGGTCATAAGAGAAGCGTCATACTAACTTAGCCGAAAAACGACTAAGTATAGTGCATTGGACCTACTCGGCATCCGAGTAGCGTCATGAGACCTCCTCGTGAAACGTGGGGCGCATTAGCCTGCCCGAGTCAAGAAACTTCTCCATCGGCACGTCCTCGGTCGAGAAAGAACCGCTCTACTCACTTAGCCAAACAACATCAACTGACTCGGGAGAAAGAATTACGTTGCTCGCATGAGCCAACATGCCGACGCTATGCCCGTGCGTGCCTCGCGCCAAGAGTGCATGGAGCACTACATCATGGACTCGGGATCCAGCATCCTTGGGTCGGGAGAGCTTCCATGAACCCCTCGCAAAATCATAGACTCGGGATTCCACATCTCCGGGTCGGGAGAGTTTCCATGAACCTCTTGTGACATCATCGACTCGAGAATTGACCCTTCATCAACTGCACCGAGCAGATTGTAGTGCGTCGGTCTCGAAGCCCCGCGTCCCGCATAGTTCCCCGAGCCTCGCGCACTGTGTGTGTCGGGAAAATCACCTTCACAGCTCGGGAGTTAAAGTACCCAAGCACCAGCGGCACCTCGCGCAACAGCTCAGCACCTCCCGCATTCCCGAGGGCCTGCTTGCCGCAATCCGGTTTGGGGACTCGGGCCAATACACAGGGCACTTCCAACCTTCCCGAGAACCATCGCGGAGAAAGATCCTCTCGGGAATAACCCCCCATTCGATCTAAAGATCTAACTCGGGAAACAAACTCTCGGCCAAGCAGCAAGCTATGCCGAGCGCACACCGAGTGCGCCTTGTCCCACGCGTCGTGTAGTGATCCCGAGCCGCACCAGAATATTGTCGGGAAACCCCTTTCCCATCTCGGGAGTCAAGCAGCCAAGCATCAGCAGCCCTGAGTCGGGATGTTACGCTCGGGAATCAACCCTCGTTCTAGAGCCCAATGATGTGCGCACAAAGGAATCGGGACGAAAGACCTCGACCAGCACACAAGGCTCCTCCCTTGTTCTAGAGTGCATCCATGGCCTGCTGCCACCCTCGGATTGTGGTGCCCCCAGGTCGGGAGAGGTTCCAACGACGTAGAGTAACACGTCTGGCTCACCCGAGTGCGCGCCACGCACCATAAAAGCACCGAGTGCAGCATTTGTTAGGACGAGGATCAGTAGTCGGGATTGACCCGACACCCGTCTCGGGGGCGTCTGGGGCATCTATGTGTGTTGAGTACGCCGTAGTGCGTCTCGCACGGCTCGGTGCAAACAAGCACTCGGGGTGGGTTTTATTTCATCAACCCAAGGAACCAACTCGGAATCAGCACAACCAGTGCTCAAGGAACCTCCACATGCTTAGACCTACCAGCGAGACCCCCGTGCTTGGCTAATCCTAGCGCCAGATAGCTAACTCAAAGCATCATTCAACCTCGGCAACAACATTATTATTCCGCCAACCAACCGCATTAAAAATGGTGGATTTTCACTTCGATTACTTGGCGTGGGGCTAATTGTTTGGGCCCATTTCCTAGATTGGCCCATCAATGGTGAAGTTACTAAAATACCCCTGCATCAAGGGAAGACAATCCTCCACCAGCTGGAGCTGACTAAATTGCCCCCATTTATTGGAGGTCACATCCTCTATAAATAGGGGTTGTCTCATCAGACAATGGTATTGAATTCTAACCGACAAAAAACCAGAGCATCTCTCTCTACATTTACACCACTTTCTCTCTCTACCTCAATCTCAACTGACTTGAGCATCGGAGGGGCTTTCCCGAGCACACCCTCGGGCTAGTTTTTCCTTGTATTTTGCAGGATGGTCGGAGACCCCTTCCTCAGCACCTCAGACCTTCTCGAGATGTCAAGACTCTCAACACTATAATCATCTTTGACAGTTTCTAGGCAGAAACACTTTCCAATAACTGAGCCATAATAAAACACTAATTGATAGTAGGTTTGAAGCCACTAACATTCTAACAAGGACCTTTTTGCAAAAAAAAAATTATTGTAGGCTTTAACATAAAACTTGTGATTTTCTTTTTTTTCACATATTACAGTTTTACTTGTTGACAATAAGTATGATTTCACACACACATCAACAATGATTGATTTATAAATAACAAATGTCTTAAACGTGCAAACAAGGTTTCTTATAAATTGCACTTTTCGGGAGGAAAAAGCAGGCGAACCACGTTAATTGATGCAACTTTAACTTTTTTCAGATATTACAGTTGTACTTTTTGGCAAAAAGTAAGATTTAACACATAAATATAGGTTGATTTAATAGATAACAATTGTCTCAAACACATAAACATGGGTTGGTGTATAAATAACAATTGTCTTAAATACACAAATAATGGTTCTTATAAATGACCAATTGCACTTTTTTGGGGAAAAAAAATCTACCGAAACACGCTAATCAATGCAACTTTTACTTTTTTTTTCAGATTATAGTTGTACTTTTCGACAAAAAGCAAACTTTAATATACAGAAACATGGGTTGATTTATAAATAACAAGTATCTTAAACACATAAACAGTGGTTGATTTATAAATAACAAGAGTTTTAAATAAACAAACAAGGGTTCTTGAACTAACTTTTTTCACTATCTTATATTAAAATCTACTGAGTAATAACGGATGTGAAAAAGAATCAAAGACTCAATCTTGGATTTTAATCTGGAAAATATCTTCCAGTTTCTTGTATTGAATGAGAGAAAATTTACAGGAAGAAATTACTTCCCTCTCTTTGTTCAAACGACTATACAAGCATTACAACCTATATATATACCAAAGCAATAGGAGAGAACCTAAACCTATACAAGAGAGTTGTACATAGGACAAAAGGAATACAAATAAAAAAACGGATGTCATACTAGGAACATGATCCAAGGTAGAATCAGCTGTAATGGGAACATGATAGCAATATGTTCCTTAGCCACACAAACAATATAAAACTTGTATATTCCAATACACTCCCCTCAAGTTGGACTTGTGGTAAACAATCCTAACTTGAAACTGAGGTGTTTGTGTTGTTGCTCAATGAGACACTTGGTCATGATATCAGCAAGTTGTAGAAAAGATCTCACATGTAACACATTAAGAAAACCAGTAGTTAAATGCTCTCTCACATAGTGACAATCCACTTTGAGATGTTTGGTCCTTTCATGGAATATAGGGTTATGAGCAAGGTATATAGCTGACTTATTGTCACAGAACAAATCAATAGGAGTAGGTATATAGACACATCCAAATCTGTGAGCAATCCTTCATGCCAAACCAACTCACTGGTGGTTTGGGACATACACCTGTATTCTGCTTCTGTGGAAGACTTTGAAACAGTCTTTTGCTTCTTTGTCTTCCATGATATTAGGGAGTTTCCAAGAAACACACAATACCCTGTCAATGATCTTGCATTGAAAGCACAATTTCCCCAGTCTGATTCACAGAAGGTTGTAAGCTTAAGATCAGAGTTGGCTGGGTAGAATAATCCTTGATTAATATTTCCTGATAGGTACTTAATAACATGGATGGCAGCTTGAAAGTGAGGTTTTCTAGGTTCTGCCATGAACTGACTCAGCTGTTGAACAGAATAAGATATGTTTGGTCTGGTCAGATTAAGGTAGAGCAGCTTGCCTATGATGCTTCTATATAGTTCAGGATCATCCAAGACTTCTCCTTCATCAAGAGAAAGTTTAATGCCCTTGGGAAATGGACATTTGGCAGGTTTGCAGCCATTCTGTGCCTGTGCTCTTGAAAATATCAATGATAAATTTCCTCTGATTGAGCATAATCCCTCTTTCATTTATGGCAACCTCTATGCCAAGAAAGTACTTCATTTCACCAAGATCTTTGATGGTGAAGGCTTTGTCAAGAGCACATTTCATTGCTTTAATTTCATTCTCATCATTTCATGTGATGAGCAAGTCATCCACATATACAAGGACAAAAGTAACCTTGTTAATTGTGTGCTTAGTGAATAGGGAATAATCCTGTCTCGATTGAGTATAGCCATGGCTAATTAGAAACTTGGTTAGCTCAAGATTCCATTGCCTTGATGCCTGTTTTAACCCATATAGACTCCTTTTGAGTTTGCAAACCTGATCAGGAGAGCCTTTGTGATAACCTTCGGGTTGTTTCATGTATACTTCTTCATCTAGATATCCATGTAAGAAGGCATTGTTGATATCTAGATGATGAAGCTTCCATGCTTTAATGCTAGCTAAGGCAATCAGGTTTCTCACAGAAGTAAATTTGGCTACGGGGGAGAAGGTATGCTTGTAATCTTTGCCTGCTACTTGTTTAACTCCCCTGGCAACAAGCCTGGCTTTCAGTCTATCTATCTCACCATTAGGCTTGAACTTCAGCTTGTATACCCATTTGCTGTCAATGACAACCTTTCCTTCAGGGAGATATGTGAGCTCCCATGTATCATTGTTGTCCAAAGCATCAAGTTCACTTTGAATTGCTTGAACCCAACCTTCATCCTTTGCAGCTTTAGTGTAGTGAAGTGGCTCCCTCACCCTTAAAACATTATTGATGTAGCTGATATAGTTGTCACTGAAACAACCTTCCTTCTTCATAGCTTCAACAGCTCCACAAGTTGCATCTGTGTTGCTTGTTGTGTTCTTTCTTCCTGGTATCTCATAGACATAATCTTGTAATCTTGATGAGATTTCTTTGGTTCTAGATGATCTTCTAGGTAAAATCTCATTTGCATCTATCATGTCTTGATGTTCCTGTTCATCATCTTGAATCTCCAACTCTGGTTCTCCTGTGTCATCAGTCTCATGTTCACCTGTTTCTTCATCATTCACCTCATTAAGAATGTTAGTAAGTTTTCATAATCTATTTCATCATTCTCACATTCACTATTGCACTTTGTATTTTGTGAAGGATGTGAATTGGTACCTGTTTTGTAAAGAAGAAAAGGGAATATTTTCTCTTTAAAAACAACATCTCTGCTGACTAGAATTTTCCTTGTAGCTAAATCCATTACCTTGTAACCTTTCTGGCAATAAGGGTAACCCACCAACACACATCTGATTACTCTGGCATCAAATTTGTCTCATGGCTTCAGATGTGGACTGGCATAGCAGAGACAACCAATCATTTTTAAATGATTGTAATCTGGTTCCTGCTTTGTTAATCTCTTGTAGGGTGTTTCCCATTGTATCACAGCACTTGGTAGAAGATTTATCAAGTGTGTTGCTGCTAGGATACACTCACTCCATAAATATTTTGGCAACCCTGCATGTATTCTCATGGCTCTTGGTGTTTCAAGCAAGAATCTATGTTTCCTTTCTACCCTAGCATTCTGCTGGGGCACACCTGGCACACTTCTTTGATGAGTGATGCCTATTTCAGCAAACATATGTTTGCATTCTTCTTGAAGAATCTCAGTTCCATTGTCACTTCTAAGAGTTTTAATCTTAGTGTGAAAATGGTTTTCAACATGGATGAAGAAATTTAAAAGTGTTCCTTTCACCTGTTCTTTGTTAGAAAGCATTTGAGTCCAAGTGACTCTACTATGATCATCAACAATAGTAAGGAAATATTGTGCTCTTGTTAAGGATTTTGTCCTATAAGGACCCTAAAGATCCACATGTATAAGCTCAAATATATTAGCAGCAATGGATTTACTAGGGCTAAAAGGCAGCCTGTGGTGTTTATCAAGAGCACAAGTATCACAAAAGAAATCTTTAAGATTCTTACACTTGCAAAAATCTAGATGCTGCATCTTGGAAATAGAAATATGCCCTAATCTTGTATGGATAAGGTTCAAGTTTACTACATTATTACAATTCACTACTGTTTCATTTCTTCTTGAGTTCAACTGAACTTCATCATCTTTTCTTCCAGCCTTACTACTCTTCTCCAGCTTATAAAGATCATTTTCCTTCCTTCCAAAAAGAATGTTTTTCTTAATGGCAAGGTCCTATAACACACATCCATCTTTGTCAAATAAGAGTTGCATATCTTTTCTTTTATCAGTTTAGCAACAGACAACATATTATAGTTAAAATCATCAATGTAAAGAACATTGTTAAGAGTAACATCATGGTTCAAAACCACATCACCTATTTCACTCACATATTTGATATTACCATCAGGTAATCCTACCTTTATTTTACCTTTCAAAACCCTTTTGTTACTGAGTAAGTACCTGTTACCTGTCATGTGGTCACTGGCTCCAGAGTCAATGAGCCAACAACTTGTTTTCTGAACATTTTTACTCAAAACTGCATTGGAAATACTAATCTTACCTGCAAAGTTTGCTTGTGCACTGCTTGATCCTGCTTGCTTCTCTGTCATAGCTTTAAGCACCTCTTGAGCAATGTTATTCATGATGTCTTGTCTTGTTCAAGTTCCTTCAATGCCTTGACTTGTGAAATCCAATGGATTGTTCTGCATCTGTCCCTCATCATCTTTGATTGCATTACCAACATGTTTAAACTGTTCATTAGACTTCTTGTACCAATCTGGATACCCTACTATCTGAAAACATTCTTTCTTAGAATGCCCTTTCTTTCCACAGTGCTGACAAACCCATGTCATTTTGTCCATCTTCAAACTCTTATAGTAATCCTTCTTCTGAAAGTTCTTCAGTAAGCCTAAGCTTCTGCTATGATTATGTTTATTCACAGCCAAAGCACTAGCCTTAATTCCAGCATTCATTTCACTAATAATTTGCTTCTGTCTTTGCACTTGGAGAACCAAGTTATATGCCTTGTTGACAGACACCAGAGGATCATCACTAAGCAAGTTTGTCTTCATCTGATCATATCTTGTGTTCAGACCCATCACAAACTTAATCAACCTCTCAGTTCCTTGTAATTCTAACACTTTCTTTGCAATGTTACAGCTGCACTTGAGCATTGCTCCACAAGTACACTCTGGCATCCCTTCCAGGTCAGCAATTTGGTTCCAAAGACCTTTCAATTTGCAGTAATAATCACTCACACTCAGATTGTTTTGTTGCAACTCCCAAAGGTCCTTTTTGAGTTGAAACAATTGTAGAGCATTAGTCCGAGCGTATCTCTCTAATATCTCCTCCCAAAGTTCCCTTGTTGACTGCATACTCACCAAATTTCCAGCAAGATCAGATTTCATTATGGCAAGCAACCAAGATCTTACCATGTAATCACATCTCTCCCATTTCTGTATTTCTTAATCATTTTTGGTAGGCTTAGGATGCTTTCCTTCGAGAAAACCAAGTTTATTCTTGGCTCCCAATGCAATCCTAATGCTCTTGCTCCAACTTATAAAATTTGTTCCATCAAAGATTATGCTTCTAAGAGAGTTTGGTCCATTTTCATTTACTGAAATGAATAGAGGATCCTTGTATGGATTCAGCGAAGAAGTTTCTCCTTCCTTTCCATCTTTTCCAGCAGCACCTCCACCAACCATGAATAAAAGACAAGCCTTTGAAACTTTCTTAAGCCTAGGATCTTAACTCATGTTGCTCTGATTATACCATGAAAAAGAATCAAAGACTCAATCTTGGATTTTAATCTGGAAAATATCTTCCAGTTTCTTGTATTGAATGAGAGAAAATTTACAGGAAGAAATTACTTCCCTCTCTTTGTTCTAACGGCTATACAAGCATTACAACCTATATATATACCAAAGCAATAGGAGATAACCTAAACCTATACAAGAGAGCTGTACATAGGACAAAAGGAATACAAACAAAAAAAACGATTGTCATACTAGGAACATGATCCTAGGTAGAATCAGCTGTAATGGGAACATGATAGCAATATGTTCCTTAGCCACACAAACAATATAAAACTTGTATATTCAAATAGGATGTGACGATTTTTCTAATTCAGTTAGTGTACTTTTCCACCTTTTTATTTGAATCCTCGACTATTTTTTTTTAACGTAAGGGTCCTTGATAGTGGCTTTGAAGCCATATCAGTTAGTGCTTTATCATTGCTTCCCATAACTAATATTTTTTCCATTTGAGATTTCGAAAATATTTCATTATGTTATTTCGTAATATTGGACAATCATGGGTAGTCTAGTGAATGTTAGCTAATTTTGCTGGTCAGGTTTTAGAGTTCATATTCAAGATTTGAATCAAATAAATCAAATGAAAAGGACAATATTGTGAATTTGTTGTGTCCTTTCCGGAAGCTTGGTATCCTCTAGCAGGTTTCAGTTTTCGTGCTTCTTAAAAAATCTTTTTGCCACACTACATTTGCAAATACTAAACTCGATGTCGCACAAACGGTGAAATACATCAAGGTAATTTATCAGTTTGTGCATGAACACAAATTTCATGGAGACCTAGGTTTTTGTACTTCTATGTTCTTATTGATATGGCTAACAATTTTACCAAGCCTTTGTCCAGTATTAAAGTCTATTTTTGAAAGTAAATCTAACTGTCCAACACTTTATATTGATTAAGAAGGCTTAATAAAGTATTAAAAGACAAAACATTTAAAACAACTCCCTTGAAAGACATGCTTCCCTCTCTTCTCCCCCAAAAGAGTACCCTACCATCTCGGTTGATATCCGCCGTGGCGGCTGCCTCCTCAGCTATGGCCGAGGAGATATCAGACATTGTTTCTGGACTTCGTATTGACACTGAAGAAGAAGAAGTGATTGATGTTGAACTTATAAACCCTAATCCTGAAAACATTGTTTCCTTGTTGCTTTTGGGACGACTGTTGACTGAACACTCCTTTAATGTCGATGCTTTTAAACGTACTACCACCACGGTATGGGCTCTAATCCATGGACTCGTTATTAGGGTTCTGTGCCTAAATCTTTTTGCTTTTCAATTTTTTCATTGGAGAGATATGATGAAAGTTCTCGATGGACGACCGTGGTGTTTTGATGATATGAGTGAAATTCTCAAGGAGGCTGATGGTGATGAACCACCAGATCAGGTAACTCTACACAAATCTCCCTTCTGGATTAGGTTAGAAAATTTACCTTTCAATATGCGTTCGAATGAAGTAGTGCGTGCTTTGATTGGAAATATGGGTGAGATTCTTGATATTGAAGAAGATGTATTAGGGATTGGTAGGTATAGGCATGTGAAAGTTATGCTTGATACTAAGAAACCCTTGAGAAGATTTCGAAAGATAAAAGACAAAAAAGGGAATGAGTTACAAATCGACTTTGCATATGAACGCTTACCATTTTTCTGTTTGGCTTGTGGCATTGTGGGGCATTCAGAAAAAAATTATCAACTTGTAATTAAGGAGGATAAATGTGAAAAACTGGGTTGGCATTTGGGTCTCAAAGCCACTCCTCAAAAAGGTAGAACTAAGGAGATAGAGGATGATGTTAAATATAAGCATTGCAAGAAGATATTATTTGATGCAGCAAGTATTTCAAAGAGAGAGAAGAATGATGTTGCTGGCCAACTTTTATTGCATGAGGCTATTGTTCCAAAGGCACGTAACTTGGCAGCCCCAACATCTGTCCATGAAAGTAGCTTTGTTGCTGGAGCATTAAATGTGTCCCCACCTCCTGCTCATCCCAATACTGATGATGTATGCTTGTTACCAAAAGTTGGGCTTTCTAGTCCAACAAAAAGTTCAGTAGCTTCGGGTGACCAGCCTTCAGCTGGGTTCGTTTATCTTCACAAGCACCAAGGAGTCAAAAGCAGGCAAAGCCCACACATGAAAGAGGGTGGCCTGTGGCTAGGGGTGTGCACCGGTCCAAAACCGGATCGGACCGGACCGGACCGGTTGGACCGGTGGACCGGAATCCAAAATTTTTTTGGACCGGGACCGGACCGGAATATTCCGGTCCGGTCCGGTCCGGCGAAAAAATTCGGTCCGGTCCGGTTTTGGACCGGTTGGACCGGAATTTATATTTTTTTACAAAAAAAAAACTTTTTCTTAGATTTAAATATATTTATAAATTCAATATATTAAAATATAATAATTCTAAAAGCAATAATCTTAAAGGCAATAAATATGAGGTTTTAACTTTCTAACTTTTTAAGTTTTAAACTTTTTTTTTAACCTTTAAACTTTTTTTTTTAAAAAAAAACATGAATTCCGGTCCGCCGGTCCGGACCGGAAAATTCCGGGTTTGGACCGGACCGGACCGGAAACCCGGAATCCCAACTTTTCATGGACCGGGGACCGGACCGGAAAATTCCGGTCCGGTCCGGTTCCGGTCCGAATTCTGGTCCCGGTCCAAAAGTGCACACCCCTACCTGTGGCACTATGGATGAAAAAGGTTCAGCCCAGCAGATGGATATGGACCCTGTTATGCATGTTACAAAGAGACAGTTGGAGTGTGGTGATATGGTTTGTGAAGATTTGGATGGTGCTAGGAAGCGATCTAAGCTGAGCACATCACATGACTCATCTACCAGTTTTTCGGGGGAGATTGGTTTTGACCAATCCCGCCCATCATTATAAATATTATATGTTGGAACTGCCGAGGGATGGGTAACCCTTGGTCAGTTCGTCAACTCCGTAAATGGAGTACTTACTATGCCCCTGATATTATCTTCTTATCAGAGACTATGATCAATAAAACTGAAGTTGAAGACTTGAAGAGTCGTTTGGGTTTCCCGAATGCTTTTGGTGTTGCTAGTAGAGGTAGAGCTGGTGGTTTGTGTTTGTAATGGAAAGAAGAAGTCCTGTTTTCTCTTGTTTCTTATTCGTAACATCATATTTGTGGTGATGTGGATGATGGTGTTAAAAAATGGAGATTTGTGGGTGTGTATGGGTGGGCCAAGGAGGAAGAAAAACATCACACTTGGACTCTCATTCGTCACTTGTGTGAAGATACTACTTTGCCTATTCTTTTTGGTGGTGATTTTAATGAGATTTTAAGCTATGAGGAAAAGGAGGGTGGTGCGAATAGAGTGCGTCGTGAGATGGTCAATTTTAGAGACATGATGGATGACCTATCTCTTAGAGATATTGGCTATGTTGGAGTATGGCACACTTGTATCCGTGAGAGACTTGATAGATTCATAAGCTCCCCCTCATAGCTTTATCTTTATCCGAATGTTGTGGCTGAACATTCTCTTCGTTACAAGTCGGATCACTCAGCCATAATAGTCAGTCCCATTGCTCACCGCAAGCCCAAGGGAAGGAAGCGCAGGATTCACTTCGAAACCGCTTGGCTTTTTGACACCAGTTGCGAGGATGTGGTGCGTTCAACATGGCTGTGCTCTTCGGGGGATGAGCTGATGGGGCAAATTTCAGGTATGGCCCAGAGTTTAGTCCAGTGGAGTGGAGAAAATTTTGGGAAGATAGGAAAGCAAATTGAAGAAGTGGAAAAAGAGCTCAACATGGTCCAGCAGCAAGATATTTCGGATGCTAATTGTAACAAGCGCTTGGAGTTGGAGAAAAAATTAGATGATCTTCATGCTAAACATGAAGCTTACTGGTATTTGAGATCTAGAGTTGCTGAGGTCCGGGATGGCGACAAAAATATAAAATAAAATTCACCACAAAGCTTCACAGAGGAGAAAACGCAATTATGTTAAAGGTTTATTTGATGAGCAAGGAGCTTGGTGTGAAGATGTGCAGGACATCGAAAGCATTTTTACAGACTATTTTTCCTCGATGTTCACGTCCACTAGCCCTTCAGATTTGCAGTTGAATGAAGTTTTGAAGCATGTTGTAACAGCCCGCTCTTCCGAGCTGCTAATAGAACACACTTAATAACGATGAACAAGAATTTAACTCTTAATAAAACAAAATCGCAGCAGAAAATATACTTAATTACACCAATAGCTCCACTGTTACAACTAGGGATGGCAACGGGTCGGATCTGGACCGGGTCCGTATGGACCCGGATCCAGATCCGTTTTCAAATGCTGGATCCAGATCCGACCCGGATCCAGCGGGTCTGAAAAACATGGACCCATATCCAGATCCGACGGATCCAGCGGATCCGGGTCCTAAACGGGCCCTAAACGGATCTCTCTATAATTGAATATTTACAACTAAGTTTAACAACATTACCACAAATTTCAACTAACAAATTAAATTATGCAAATTCAATTCAACAAATTCAGCAATAAAATCATAAATTCACATAAAAATTCTAGTAAATTCGTAATAATTAGGATGATTACAGAAGAATTTCGCAACAAAAATAAGGAAAATTCCAAAACCTAGAATTTGAACAGTTACATGAGGAAGCTTGTGGTGCGCAAGAGCTAGTAATACGTGGTGGTTGCGCGCGCTGGTTGTGCGTTGTGGTTGTGCGCGCTGGTGGTGACGGGTATGTCGACGACGACGAGGAAGATTGGACAAAAATCTGGTGAAGAATTAGACGGCAGCAGCAGATCGGCACAGTTCGACTACGAAGATGATTATAAAAACAACACCCACCTTTTGTAGCTGCCGATTCTTGTTGATAACGTGAATGGAGAGTGCCGGTGGCACTAAGCAGATGGCTGGAGAGAGAAAGGGGAGGTGTGAAAGTGAGAGAGGGAGTTAGGGTTTTGAGGTTAGGGAGTGTTGAGTATCAAGGATGCAAAAGGCTGAGGAATTGTTTTGGAGCTTCAGCGTGAAAATCAAATTAGGCTTGTTTAAGGCCCACTAGCCCAACTTCTTTTTATGAAAACGGATCTACGGATCCGGGTCCGGATCCCAGATCAGACCTGGACCCGGATCCGCAATCCGAGAGTTGGACCCGGATCCAATGGGTCTGAAAATTTTGGACCCAGATCCGAAAAAACGGATCCGGGTCCACGGATCAGGTTCGGGTCCAGGATCCATTGCCATCCCTAGTTACAACGATGGCATAGCTCTTTCTCTTAAACAAATCAGTGTCAAGTACGGGATTTGGACAAACGCTGCCTCCAAGGTTCGTTATGGAGCCCAACAATACTACCCCCAAGGTTCGTTATGGAGCGTAGTCGACCATATCAGGTTAAAAGAGTAACCATCCTCCTCCCATACCTTGCCCACTTTCTATTTTCAGTTCATAAACTAAGCCAGCAAAGCAATTGCGTATTCATATTATCCAATAATGTTTCCACAATCAACACATTCATAACTATGGCCATAGTACAAACTTAAGTATCAAAAATAGTTCCACACATGAGGGCATAAGTAATACATTTTTACTGAACATAAAAGTTACCTGAACGCATTCCAAATTCCAACAATACAACCTCCTTCATTAATCTTCATCTCCAAATGAGACTCAACTTCATAATCATTCTCCAATAATTTACCTCACAACAATAAGAAAAATTAATAACTATCCTTAAACTAATCTAAACTACAAAGTGAAACCATAACTAATTTCCCAATTTAGAAATCCTTTAAAACCATAATTCCAAACTCTTAATCCTAAATTCTGTAAACTGATTCTACATATCTTAAAATCATAAAACTAACTTATTGAACCAAGCTAACTAAATTTAGCTAACTAACTTAATTAAGCCAACAAGAAACTAATTTAGTTAACATGAAACGGAGATAAAGGACAAGATAAAATTATAACTAGCAACAAAAGTGATTTGGGTTCTTCATAAAAATCAAAGAGACCAAGAGGACTGAAACTAAAGAGCTCAAGGAGAAAGGAGTATCACGGAGCAGAAGACAGAACAACAACACCACCAACTCCACAACCACCACCACAACTACAAGAATACAACAACGCAACAACGCAACAACAACAACACAACATCAACCACACAACTGCCACAACAACAAACAATAGCAGTAACAACAACAACATAAGAGGACCAGTACCTTTGGTACTTCGCCAACCACCGACACACGACCACCACTAGAGGTGGTAGCACCACCAGCAGCACCAACGGCGCACCAAAACAACAACAACACTGCAGCTCGCGGTGGTAGCAGCGCAGACAGCAGCAACGAAACAACAACAACACCGTGGTGGAACGCAAGCAGCACCGCACGCACAACAGCGAAGAGAAAGAGAACGGAGGAGCACCGACAGTAAAGGGAAGCTCCGGCGAGCTTGGGACACCGGCGAGCTGAGAGAAAGAGGGGTGCGAGAGAAACAGGGAGTTGGGGTTTTACAGGAGAGAGAGTTTTTGGGTGAGGTTTGTATCCCCAAATGAAGCGACAAGAATAAAGGAGGGGGGGTTTATATCCCAATATAAACCGACTAAAGAGGAGTTTGGGCATTTGGGTTTTCCCTTTTGGCCGAATACTACTCAATATATAAAATAATAATAATAATAATAATAATAATAATAATAATAATAATAATAACTTCATAAAATTAACTAAATAATTATATTACACACACGACAGATAAAAATTCCTACTCCACAACTCAAATAAAATAAGAATTTATGGAACACATTAGTTTAATAAATATAATCAACATTTAATAAATGCTCTTAAAAATAGGGCTATTACACTTGTTAATGCGGTTATTACTGAAGAATATAATCTTTTGCTCAGCAAGCCTTATTCTAAGGAGGAGATTTATGCCGCGCAACAACAAATGCATCCGTGCAAAGCTCCTGGCCCTGATGATATGCATGCTATCTTTTATCAGCGTTTTTTGCATATAGTTGGTGATGATGTGTTTTTATTTGTTAGTAATATTTTACATGGCTCTCTGTCCCCTATCTATGTTAATAATACTAACATTGCTTTGATTCCCAAAGTTAAAACTCCAACTAAGGCTGCTGAATTTCGCCCTATTGCTCTGTGTAATGTTCTCTATAAGTTGGTGTCTAAGGCTATTGTAATCAGATTGAAAGAGTTTATGCCTTGTATTGTTTCTGAGAACCAAAGTGCCTTTGTCCCGGGGCGTCTTATAACTGATAATTCCCTTATTGCTCTGGAGGTCTTTCACTCTATGAAATATAGAAACAGGAGCCGCAAAGGGGTGATTGCTATGAAGTTGGATATGAGCAAAGCCTATGATAGAGTGGAGTGGGGTTTCTTGCAAAAACTTCTCCTCACTATGGCTTTTGATGGCAGATGGGTGAATTTAATCATGGATTGTGTATCCTCTGTATCCTATTCCTTCATTATCAATGGAGGTGTCTGTGGTTCTGTTACTCCAGCTCGAGAGCTTCGACAGGGAGATCCTTTGTCTCCTTATCTTTTTATTCTGATTGCTGATGCTTTCTCTAAAATGATTCAGAGGAAAGTACAGGATAGACAGATTCATGGAGCAAAAGCCAGTCGTAGTGGTCCAGAAATTTCTCACCTTTTCTTTGCAGATGACAGTTTACTCTTCACTAGAGCCTTTATTTAGGAATGCACTGTTATAGTTGATATTCTCAACAAATATGAGCTTGCATCCGGGCAGAAAAATTAACTATGAAAAATCGAAGGTGTCTTTCAGCAGAGGAGTCAGCATCAGGCAGAGAGAAGATTTGACAAATGTTCTGAACATGCGACAGGTTGAAAAGCATGAAAAATACCTTGGTATCCCCTCTATTTCAGGAAGATCGAAAGAACTCATTTTCGAATCTCTCTTAGATAGAATTTGGAAGAAACTCCAAAGTTGGAAGGAGAAACTACTTTCTAGAGCTGGGAAAGAAATTTTCTTGAAGTCTGTGATTCAAGCTATTCCAACTTATCTGATGGGAGTTTACACTCCCTAGCTCTATCATTCAAAAAATTCACTCGGCTATGGCACGATTTTGGTGGGGTAGTTCTGATTCTCAAAGGAAGATTTACTGGAAAAATTGGGAGTCCATGTGTTCTTTGAAGTGCTTGGGTGGAATGGGATTCAAGGATCTCACAGTTTTCAATGATGCTTTACTTGGTCGACAAGCTTGGAGGTTAGTTCGCGAACCAAACTCTCTTTTTACTAGAGTAATGAAAAGCTAAATACTACCCAATTTGCGATTTCTTGGATGCTTCTTTTGGGCATTATTGCAGTTATTCTTGGAGTAGTATTTGGAATTCAAAAGCCCTTTTAAAAGAAGGAATAGTGTGGAGAGTTGGTAATGGAACGCAAATTAACCTTTGGGATGATCCATGGGTGGTTGATGAGAATGGGCGCTTTTTGACTAGTGAGAAAATAGATGGTATTAATATGGTGAGTGATTTGATTGATTTTGAGAGCAAGGAGTGGAAGGTGGAGTTTATTGAAGCTTCTTTTAATGAAAGAGATGTTAGATGTATCCTTAGCACCCCTCTAAGCATGCTCACTATGAAGGATGATATCACTTGGGCCTTCACAAAAGACGCTTGTTACTCGGTGAAAACCGCGTATATGATTGGTAAAGGTGGAAATCTTGCAAATTTCCATTAAGCTTGGGTTGACATTTGGTGTATGGAAGTGAGTCCAAAGGTGAGACAATTTTTGTGGCGCATGTGCACTAACACCCTTCGAGTTCGTGATCTTCTTAAAACTCGCCACATGATAGATGATAACTTGTGTCCATGGAGTTGTGGTGAAGCTGAGTCACAGGTTCATGCTATTTTTACTTGCCCTCGCCTGCTGGATTTATGGAGTGATGGGGGTTGTGAGGAGCGGTGGCAACGTTCCATTGATATCCCAATGTGTGATGCTTTGGTGAGGTGGCTTGAAGTTGATGTAAAGCTAAGAATTAAAGGGGGTTTTTTGGCGTGGGGCATATGGGGAAACCGAAACTTATTGGTCTTCAGCAACAATCCAACTCCCCATCATGTGAACTCCCAAGCATGGCTCGTATGTGAAGAAAATCTATCAACCGCCTGTGCTTCATCTTCATAGAAGCTCTCGTGTGTGGACTGCACCTCCACTAGGCGTGTTAAAGCTCAACGTTGATGCTTCCCTGGCAGTTGACGGTTGGGTGGGTCTAGGCACTATTGCGTGTGACTCTACTGAGCGTGTACTGTTTGCTGCCACACGGAGGATGCGAGCTCACTGGTCGGTTGAAGTTGCAGAGGCTAAGGCTATTGAAATGGCAGTGCGCTTGGGTAAAAGATTTGGCTTGCAAGACATTATCGTGGAGTCGGATTGTCAAACGGTGATTAATCGTCTATCCAAGCATGCTATCTTCCTCTCGGATTTAGATCTTGTTCTACATAATATTCTCTCTTCTAGTGTTGATTTTTCCTCCATTGTTTGGTCTCATGTTAAACGAGACGGAAATACTGTAGCTCATAATTTAGCTAAACTTGTCCCTTTCGGGATTGAACAGGTTTGGGAGAACCACTCTCCTATGGAGGTGGCTCCTTATGTTTTGATGGATACCTTATCAATGGAGTAATGATCGACTGCTTTTCCCCTAAAAAAAAAGTATTAAAAGACAATAAATGTATTTTTGTGACTGTTTATACACTATGAAAACAACATTCTTGCTCTGATTTCACCTTCTATGCATGAACTTCGTCTCAGAAAAAGGATCGGCTTTGAAGAAGGTTGAATCATTCTAACATTGTTTATTGTGCAAAGTCTATTTTTGTGATTATTTAGACACTAAAAAAACTACATTTAGCCTGATTGCACCATTTATAAAAAGAAACTAAATTTGTTATAACCCCCCAACTACATTTATCAACTGGGTAGGATGGTAGGTTGAGTGGGATTTGTGTTACATTAAGTCACTTTTATTTTGGGGGAGGCGGGGATGGATTACAAGTTCGCACGACAAGTTAAAAAAATTTAAGACCACAATTATGCATCCCTTTATTCAGTGTGATATATAACCCCTTAAATTTTGGTCATTTGAATACATTAGAATTTGGTAATTTTAATATTACCTAATTAAAGATACTAATGGTTTAAGTTATAGGAGTACTTTGGAGACTGTGAAAATCAAACAAAATTTTAATTTTTTGTGGATGGAGAAAATACATTTTTTTTAGTAGTTTCTAATTTTTGAGTTTTTTTTTTTCTTCTTTTAAATCAATTTCTTTCAATCATATTTTCATTGTGGAAGATAATCAACAAAAAGATATTGGGATTTGATGCTTACCATTTAAACGTTGTAAACTTCTTTAGAAACTTTGGACGCCTCAAATTTTTGTGATCAATCGTAATAGAAAAGATATTTATATACGTAAAGACACCAAAAATTATTAGGACATGTCAATCATTGATTCAAAATTACTGGATCATAAGATTCTCTACACGAGTGAACCCTTTTATTATTAGGAGATGATTGTTATGTTTAGTTAATTCAAGTATCAAATTTATGTGTAATTCGAGTTTGGACCATTGCTAACTGCTAAGTATCTCCAGCTTATTGCTTATTGCGTATTGCTTATTGCTTATTGCTTATTGCTTATTGCTTATTGCTTATTGCTTATTGCTTATTGCTTATTGCTTATTGCTTATTGCTTATTGCTTATTGCTTATTGCTTATTGCTTATTGCTTATTGCTTATTGCTTATTGCTTGAACCTGTCAAAAAAAGACGCTATTAACTTCCTTCTTTTTGCTCGCCATTTGGATTAGTTGAACACGTTAGATTGGTTGGTAACTTGGTACTATATCATTATTTACCAACTATGTTTTAGATGATTTACCAAATTTGGCCGATTATGAGAATATTTACTATCTTCTTTAGTCAAAATATGATTTTAAAATAGATCATATATAAAGGAGAAAAAACAAAATATAGTCATGAGTTTCATTCACAAGATCCTAATTCATTGTCCAAGTTACAACAACACAGATAGCCCAAACTCTCAGGGGATTACGTCAGGGGGATCCTATGTCCCCATATCTTTTCAATATTTGTCTTGAAGCTCTCTCTCAAATGATCAATCAGAATTGCTCCTGGAATCTTTGGAACCCTTTTTTGCTCGGTTGTAAAAAGGTCCCTGTCTCCCACCTCCTTTTTGCTGATGACCCCTTCCTCTTTGGTGGGGCTAACGAAGCAATTGCTTTTACGGTTAGAAATTTGCTTGAGAGTTTCTATAAAATCTCCTGCCATAAGATTAATGAACATAAAAGCAAGCTTACCTTTTCCCAGACAACAAGTACTGAGCATAAAAGCCTTTTCCATGATATGTTGATTATTTAGGAAAACGAGAACCTAGGCTTGTACCTGGGCCTCCCTATTTCCCACCAGAGACCAAACTGGTCTCAAGTCTAATTTATGGTTGAAAAAGTAAGAGCTTGCCTGGCCAAACAGAAGACTAAGTTTCTCTCGAAAGTAGACCATATGTGTCTGTCAAGTCTACCTTATCAACTATCCTGGCTTATTACATGCAGGCCACTACGCTACCAGCCAAAACTCTTGATGACCTAGATAGTATCTGCAATAATTTTTGTGGTGTGATGAGGAGGGGGAATTAGAAAATTCACTTAGTCAATAGAGAAACCACCTTCCTTACCTTAGCGTATGGCGAGTTGGGTATAAGAAACTAAACCATGATGAACAAAGCTTACATGGCTAAGCTTAGGTGGAATATGTTTCAATCCCAACCAAACCTTTCCCAAGACTACATTATTTCTAAGTATATCCATCCTGATTATGTCACATAATTTAAAAAAGGTTCGGTTGTTTGGAAAAACATTGGAAGGATTGGGAGATTCAAAACAATAACAACTCGTGGTCCCTAGGGAATGGCAATTTTGTGGATTTCTGGCATGATAGCTGGCTTTCTATTGGTTCAATCTGAGCTTTTTTCTAGGGGCCCCTCCCCCAGGAGGAATCCTTACTCAATGTTGCTGAGATGGCTCCCTATGGAGAATGGGATCTAAGTCTAATCTTCCTCAATCTCCCTTCCCTCATTGTCCATTGGTTACAGAATACCCCTCCTCCCCTGGCTTCCTACTGGGACGATCTCTTCATCTCAGCCTTTATCTCTCTTAAGGGTTTCATTGTTACCCGGGCTTATGAATATCAACTCCCTACCCTCTCTGGCCTAAACCTATCCTGGATTTGAAAATCCACATGCGAGTCTAAAATTAAAATTTTTCTCTGGTTAGGTTGGCTGGACAGAATCCCGCACAGAGTAGTCCTCTTGCATATTGGGATCCACACCCTTGATCTTATATGCCCTAAATGTCATTTAGCTAATGAAAATGTGGAGCACTTGTTGCGGCAATGCCCTTCATCCTCGGATATCTGGAGTCTCCCTAATGCTTCGATGATCCCTCCAACGATCCCTGATCTTCCTTTCACTTCTTGGCTTAAGCCCAATCTCTCATGTAATGAGCAATTTCACAGTCTAGGTTGGAAAGACATATTTCCTTATGTTTGCCATGAAATCTGGAAAGAAAAGATTAATTGTGTTTTCAGTGGCAAACATCCCTGTAACATGAACACCATTCTGCTTCTTTTATTGGTCCCCTGGTCCCAACTGGGTTAGAGGGTGTGATTAGTAAAGGAGAGTGGAATATTGGTTTTGGCAAAAAAAAAGTATATGCTAATGATATTCTTGTAGCTGAGATCATGGGTGTGCAAGAAGCTTTTTACATTGTTGAGGCAAATCAAATCACAAACACTACTATCAACTCTGATTGTAAAACTGCAGTAAATCTCATTTTTTTAGTAGGTAAATTCTGACAACTACTCCAACATGATCTACCTTCGCTGGCAATGACACAGGAGGTACCCCCAGGTGCAACTTAGATATTGCAGGCATGGATATAATAAAGTAGCATAATCCCTTGCGAAGGCATGTAGGACCATGGATATGGAATGCTCTATAACTAGAACTGACGCAGTCGGAAAACTCAAAGAAAAGCAAGCGCTAATCTCGGACAAGAACAGACAGATTTACAAGCGATAAATCTGTAGAAAAATCCGGAATCCACCAGAAAAGAGTAAAACTCTGAAATATTATTAAAAGTCAAAAACTGCCTCCAAATAATGACCTAATAATGTTTAAATACTCAAAACAAAACCCTAATACGAAAATAAGGAAATAATAAAATCCGAAAATAACTAAAATGCTGTTTTCGGGCCCTAAACGAACTCGGATGGCTTAAAAAGCCTGTACGTCATGGCGAAGAGTTATCACAATAAGCAATTGGACTCCGGAGGCCTGATTAGTAGAAATCATTTCAGGCTTTTTGTCGAACTTCTTCGTCGAACTTATTCGCTAACCTTCCTACATCAAGAACATTCCCCACCCCCCTAGTTATTGTATGACTTATTAGATTTCGGATTCTAACAACTTGACTCTTATTAATTAATCTATTTGTGCCCTTTTCACCTAAAAAAACAGATCGCCTGAACTAAAACTAGATATTCTGTGGCATCTACTTCTTTTGTCCAATTAAAAGAAATTTACTTTTTTAAATTTCGACAAAGTATTACTACTTAAATTAATAAATTAATATAGGTAAATAGTTAATTTGTACTTAGTAACATAAATATTAGTTTGCCTGCCAACTTTAGAATAAAGTTAAGGGAAATTCCCAATGGTAGGCTCCTATTCTTGAGAATTCACAATGGTAGATTCTTCTTCTTTTTTTCCCATTGCTAGGCCTCAATTTTCCTAATTTACCCAAAAGTAGCATTAATGAGGCTTAAACGTTAATTTGATGTTTAGTTTTAATACTTCTATTAAGTTTTGCCTAACCCCTACTAACCATGGTTTATTTAGGTCTTGACTCCTAACTAGCTAACATAAATTTTCATAAATATACACGGATGGTAGTTAAAAGTCATGGAAGTATATATATTACTACTTATTAGTAGTGTAGATTGAACAGTGATAGCCATAAATCTATACGGATGGTAGTTGACAAAGAAAGAAGTTCTAGATTTTTTTTATTTACAGATTCATCTATAAGTGAGTAAGTAGCTCAAGAATAAATATTGTAACAAGCATGACAGTTTCTGTAGTTTGATAATTCTAGAATGATTAGATATAGTTTAAGTCTTGATCCTTGAATATGATTTAAGGCCTTCACATAATCACATCCTTATGCATCGTGAGACTCTAGAGTGCTTATCTGTGACAAGAAACGGCCTCGCATCATCACAGGCTCGTAGAAAATGCAAAACTATGGAGGTCATTGGAAATATTTGAGATCCAATTTGCCGGCTATTAGGAGTCTAGACCTAAATAAACCATGGTAGTAGGGGTTAGGTAAAACTTCACAGAATTACTAAAACTAAACATGAAATTATCGTTTAAGCCTCATTAATGTTACTTTTGGGTAAATTAAGAAAACTAAGGCCTAGCAATGGGGAAAAAAAAGAGAGTTGAATCTACCATAAGGAATTCTCAAGAATTGGAGCCTACCATTGGGAATTTCCCTAAAGTTAATCCTTTTTTTTACATCAAAAAAACATACAAGTAACTTAAAAGGTGTAAAAAAGAACACTTTTAGTACGTAGATAGGTAGCGAGATCATGGGGTTGATGGACTTGCATTCGAGGTACCTTGGTGATATAACACTAGCGTAGTGTCTTAGCAATGTGTCGATTATCCTGAATGACCCATTTGACGGAGATAAAATTATTGGGGAAGTGGAGATAGTTAACAAGTAGCGTCGAGTCTGTGTGGATCAAAATGCACTCATGACCTTGCTCATGAGCCCAAGTCAACGCATGCAGACAAGCTTGAGCTTAAGACGATAGGGTTGAGATGGCATGGATGCAATGGCCATGACCTTGTCGAGTGGACATCTGAGCATTAGCAACAATCCACGCAACACTACCTGACCGGGTGGTCCTACTCCAAGAGCCATCGATCTAGATGTGTATATCTGGGGTGACAATAAGGGATGGGCCTATATTGGCGATAATGAAGCCAGGTGGGCCCAAATCCTCTTGGAAAAGGAGAGAAATATGTGGCTTTGATTAAAACCTGGTGTTCTGTCATCCTTAGGTGGATTGCTTGTCGGACCCATTCAGGAGTAGCAAGATTCTACCTGAATACCTAACCGTTCCTCGTACACCAGATGCCCTATAATATTGCAATGAAGGTGGGTAAGGGGGGGGTTAATGGATCCCATCTTCATTCCTAAAGAATTGAATCCAAGCGATCAGCCAATAATGAAGGTGGTGTGGCCATCATATTAAAGGACGAAACCTAGGTGGCTTAGCAAGCGAGGGCAAAAAAAGCCAGAGAACAAATTTGAAAAGGTGTTGAGCGTCCTTTGGTGCCCGAAAGTAAATTGTGCATAGGTCGGAGTAGGGCTGGTAAAAGCTAACCCGACTGATAACCCGACCTGAACCTAACTTGAAAATTCCGAGTTTTGGTCTGAGATTTTTGACCCGAAATAAAAATGGGTCGACCCAACCTGACAGGAAATATAATGCGTTAAGTTAAGGTTGATTTTTTAAACCTGAAAATACCCGAATAACCTGATTTAGATTTCGGGTTAGATTCAAGTCGGGTCAACCTGAAATTAACCCGACTTTAATAATTTATATAACCTATTTTCTAAGTGTCAACTTGTATTGGGCGGATTTGGGCGAAACCCATTTTTTGAATCTTCAAATAACTTTACACTACACGGCTACATCGTTTAGTGTTCACTACTTCACTCTCCATTGCAACGCTTCATAATTTGTCAAAACCTTAAAATTTGCGACATGATTCTTCAGCTCTTATGCTCTTATTTCTTCTCACCTTTAGGCTTTATCCAAAATCAACACTACAATAGCATAGTAGCATTTGAAGATTTTTTTAAATTTTCAACTCTTAATTTCTTCTCCCTTTGCTCAGTTGCTGCATTCGTAAATGTTAAGTTCAAATTTCTTTTATTTGGCTATAGTATTTTAGTTTTTAACTTTTTCGAGTTTCATTTCTATTTTTGTTGATTTAATCTTTTGATTTGATTTATGGGTTTTTTATTTATGATTTTCATCTTTATTTTTGTTGATTTATTCATTTGGGTTTTTTCATAGGTTTTTCCTGGTTTACCTAAAATGAATAAACTTTATGTGCTAAAATTTTGTCCAATTTAAGTGTTTATTTGGTGAGTAAAAGTTGCTAAATTTTTTTCCGATTTATGTGTTTAGTTTCAGGTCATTTTTGGTTCATTTCAGGTCAACCTGAAATCGAAAAGGTCGAGTTCAGGTTATGATTTTTGGCCTGAAATTAGAATTAGGTCGGTTTAGGTTAGGGGTAAGTGTCCCAAAATATAAATCAGGTCAACCTGAAATTGACCCAACCTGACCTGATTGCCACCCCTAGGTCGGAGCTCGTTAGCCTTCGGCGATATAGGTTTGCATTGAGCGCAATACCGTTGTGCCATAGCTTCCAGATAAAAAGTTTTCATTTTGGCATGATGTTCAAACCCTAGAGTGTTCGAAAGAATTTCGAAAAGGATTGGGGGTTCATGCTATAAATTTGTTGTCGTGTGGAGAGAAAGAAATAGTCGGATTTAGTGGTGTACTCACCTGATAGGTGAAGGGTCCAGTAAAAGGTATCGGGGGAGTCGCCAAAGCGGGGAGTTCCAGTCCTTCATTCTAACTTGCACTATCAGCGGTGAATAATTTGTGTATGCGCGGCATATCTCATCCTTTGTTAGGTAGAATTAGGGCAGCCACCTTTAAGATTGGCACTTCCCGGAGAGAAACATTATCACGAAATAATGGAAAATTCCCTTTCACCAGCGATGATTGGATACGGTAATGTGTGAGCCACTGCCAATCTTCTACACACACTAGGTGAGTAGCGTTGTTCAGCTTTATGCAAGTCGCAGGCACCCACGAGCTATAACCTGTCAGGGCCCGGAGACGCACACAATATGGGGGTTAACCCGGGTGAGGAGAAGCAAAAAACCTTGAAACCAGAAGTTGGGGATTCATGTGAATACGCCAAACTTTTTTATTAAGAGAGCCTAGTTAAAAACAGTTGTGTTCCTAATTCCAAGCCCACCCATGCCTCGGGGAACATGTAGAGTTTCTTTCCGTCGCCTAGAAATGCCTCGAGACTGGTGATTAGCCCAGAAAAATCGTGCAATCATAGCATCGAGCTTGTTGGTGATGGACGCCGGAACTGGAAGTACAGAGAATATGTGGGTTATGGAAGCTATAAGCTAAATGATGTGAATTTGAGTCCGAAAATCCACAAAGAATACTCGAAAATCTAAGTAACGTTTTGGATTTTTAAATTTTGACCACCTTATAAAATCAAGATTTTCAAAATAACCACCTTATAAAATCAAAATTTTTAAAATAACCACCTTATATATTCATTTTTTTAAATAATCACCTTATATGATCTAAATCCTTTAAATACCTACCAATTGACAGATTCCGCCAAGGAAAGCATCCTTAAAAAGGGTTCAAGAACGATTTCATCACCTCTACCTTTATTTACTATAATGTACATAAGGTTTAAACTCTTATTTAAGACCGATTTCTTGGACGAAATCTGTCAATTGGTATGTATTTAATGAAATTTAAGTCATATAAGGTGATTAATTTAAAAATGAACTTATTAGGTGGTTATCTTGAAAATTATGATTTTAAAAGGTGGTAAAAATAAAAAATTTAACGTTTTTATGATATTTTTGTTAAGGAACTCTAAAAATAAGGAATAAAAACAAGGATAGTACTCTTGATTCTCGCAAGCATTAGAGGGTCTCTTCCTAATCGAAATTAGAAGATAAATACAAGTAGCAAAAAGTATTGATTTTGGTTAGCAACCCAAATAAGCAATGCTTATATTTATCAAAATCAACTAGCTCTTAATAATGAGGCTAGACGTTTATTATTCATAGAGGATGAGCAAGAAAACCTTGCTCCTTAAGCACCTACATAGCCGAGATATTACAATAGAAATAGAAGAAAACTCTCCCCTTAAAACTAGCCTAGAATCTAGCACAAATCTAAGGAAAGTTTAGATTTAGGAAAGATTTGCAAAACTCTCCATAAATCTTTACAAAACCACACGGCTACTATTAGGCTATTTCATGGATACTTCCTTCTCTACTTGCCTTATTACCACTCATGGCAACTCATCTACTTGGAGCCTAAATAAATGAATTACAAAGCTGGTTTTCAGACTTTTATTAATTAAACTACTTTAATTAATTAACTTAACTAGCATTAAGAATAAAAAGATATATTTTAGTCACATGTAAAACCTTCACTTTAAGAGTAAATTAAAACCATGCAACGACCCTAAGAAAGCAAATTAGATAGTTGAACTTGCATCAATAAGAACGGAGTTAATAAGTATCACCTTCCCAGCTTGGGAGAGCGGCCGCTGGCGCCATGCTGAAATACGAGCAAGATCTTATCTAATAAAAAAGTAAAGTGTTGAACCTTGGAATCCTAGATATCAATTGGAGTCCCTAAATATTTGCCAAGTGATTGTTTAGACGTCATGTTAAGTATTTGCTTGTATTCTTGGGATTGGGAAGGTGGAATGTTGGGGATGAACTTGACGTAGGATTTTTGTAGGTTGATAATTTACCCAAAGATATGAAAAAATCCTTGAAGCATATTGGAGAGGGACGAACAAGAGGCAGCGGAGACATTGAAATAGAATAAAGCATCATCCACCAAGAAGAGATGTGAGATTTTTACCCCATGACGGCTTGCATGGATGCATGCCTTCAAAAAGTTTGATATCAATGGTCATAGTGGTCATACGTGATAGGATATCCATGCGAAAAAGAAAGAAATAACGTGACAAGGGATCACCCTGTCGTAGGCCACACCGAGGAAGAAAGTGTGATGTTGTTTTGCCGTTGATGAGAACACGATACGAAAAGTTGATATGCACTAGAGGACCAGTGACAGGCTAAAGTCGTATCACCTAATCAAAAATAACCTAAGGTCCACTAACAAGAAGTCAGGGAAGTCAGGATCGAATCCACAGGGAGAAAGTTATACTATTGTATCTGAACTCTAATATTATACTAACTAAATCAGATGAAAATGGTTTGTTTTACTGAACTAAGCAATTGACAGAACTAAATACGAAGGTAAGGATCAATTAATAAAGAACTAGGACTATGGATCACTATGCATACAATTCGGGAAATCAGAGACGAATAATAACCACCGAATAAGTCAATTTATCTAGGGCACATGTAATTTCTCTCGAACATTACCTCCCTCAAAGATCACCTAGCCGCTCTCGTATGGTCAAGGATCACTCTGCCTAATGATTGAAAGCCTATACGAAATCTCTCCTCTCGAAGCAGATTCAATATTGCGATAATAGAAATACAAATCAGGCCTAATTCATAAATCTAGCATAAACGATTCAATCTCAGGAAACAATTGAAATAAAGGGTAACTATACTAATCTATCAATCCCTCATTGCATACATAGGTCCCCAAAATCCTAGAAATAAAACTACTCACTCATGCTTGAAAAACCAATAACAAAATCCATGTAAAAATTCATACTTTGAACTATTGCAAATAATTAAGAAATCAAACCAATCAATAATAGAGAAAGCAATCAATAATGGAGAAAACAATGAAGAAGATTACCAAATGAAAGAACTATATTGAACTTGCCAGCAATCTCAATGTTTGATCTTGAATTTAGAATGAAAAGTAGTAAACTAGAGAGAAACTATGAGAAAAATAATGGCTCCAACAAAAGATTGAATAAAAGATGTCTTAGTAATGTTCTAATTTTCGTATTTATACTAAACCTAAAACATAAAGGAAAAGTAATACGAAAATAGCCCGGAAATCATTAAAATACGCGTGCCGGGTCAACCACCCGATCGGGCCAACTCGCCCGACCCCATCGGGCGAAAAGCTCTTTATTTCGGAAATATGACGGACTACCCGCCCGATCGGGCAAGCTCGCCCGATCCCATCGGACGGGAGTCTTTTCCTCTTGTTTTCAACTCTAGAGCGCAGCCAGATGAATCTGTTCTCGGGCCCGATAGGGCTAAACCGCCCGATCCCATCGGGCGAGAAAGCTGTGATTTTGCGTCAACTTGCGAAGGCTGTATGTCTCAAACCAGAAGTCTGTTTGAGGCGTGTAACCTATCATTGGAAAGCCTTTAAAGTATAGTTTCCAACCCAACTAGAATTTCTTTATTATCAATTTTCTATCAAAAGTTATGATCAAAATAGTGAACAAGTGTCAGTTTTGGCACTTCTTTCACTACCTCTTTGCTTCATTCTAACTCGAAATTGGCCCAAACGGATGCATTGTGATCCTTGTGCAAGCTATCTTCATCCTCAATGATTAATAGGCTTGATCTTAGATAATCATAATCAATTTGCATCAAAATAACCTAAAAATCATCTAAACACGCCAATGGGGAGTAGTAGAGCAAAACTTGAGTAAATCATGCAAATATGCACCTAAATGCTCTAATATGAACTAGAAATGCAACCTAAATGCATCTAAAACTCTATATAAAACCATAACATCAAACTCCCCCAAGCTATACCTTTGCTTGTCCTCAAGCAATAAGACATTGACATTAGAAAAGAAAGACAACCTACAATAATACTCAACTGAAAACACGAGAGATATAATCACTACACAAAGCAAGAATCGAAACTATCTCGAACAAGGCCGCATAGCATGTCATGTATCGCAATCGACTCTCCAATCATACCACATACCATCTCTCCCATGCTGGATTTAACCAAACCTGACGGACCTCACTATAGTTATGTGCGCTCAAATCTCTCATGTGTTTAAAGGATAAATGATGACACTCAACCTAAATCAAGTCGACTCAGATGAAACATGTACTCTTTAACTTTGACTTTTTGACTCAATTAATAATCAATAATACAATACACAATGATCAAGAGGACTTTTAAGGGTTGTAATGGGGCTGAGGTTAAAGGTATGGAGAATAATTTGGGAATTATGGTGGAAAAACCAATGAGGGGGAGCATCATATAACAGAAAACATGACCATGAAAAGTCACAACAACTCCACGCAACAACCAACAATCTCCAAATAAATATAACCAACACTTTTTCCATTCAAGAAATTCAATAATAGCCCTTTTTATTTCACTTTATTCTCATCTCTTTTTTTCACTTCTTTTTCATTTCATTTTTCACTTTTTTTTTCTTTTTGCTTTTTTTTTTCGAACTTTCAATTCAATTTCAAAGCTCACTAAACATATTTTCCATCCATCTAAACCAGAAATAGAGCATTTCAATTCAATACAAACCAAACGAAACCTAATACTCGCCCCCCTAAGCTAGGCTTAGGACAAGAATCGAATGAGACCAATGGCTTGTAATATAGGTAATTAATCAAACATAGTTAGGATGGCTCAACGGGGCTAGAGAAAGGATAATATGAAAAAAAAAAGAATAACTCTGGAGCTAAGATCATGAAATGAAACGCCTCAATCATATCAAAATGTATGCACTATCAAATATCAATGAGTACCAAGTCAAAGTCAAGATCAATGCGACAACTAAGGAACTAATCACACATGAAAGAATATAACTGACACAGATACGTCAGTTTATAGGCACATAAGCTCACTTAGGTTAGGTGTCTGCACAGTAAAGTTAAATCGAGCCAGAGAGAGATCAAACAATCTTACCACAAACGATCAATTGCAAAACAATGGTGCTATGAAGAATCATGAACAAGATAAATGACGCTTAGGAAGTGTAGTGAAATATCAACAAGGTTCTCAAAAAGTGTTAGCAATAGTCCCATAGATGAAAACTAAAATGATATGAAATCTAATATGAAAAAAAAAATTCTAATGCAACTAAGAAAGAAGTACATTTTTTTTCGTTACATGTAAACTCCCACCCCTAATGAGCGGTACAAACCATGTAACAATCCTACTAAAGCAATAAATCTAAACTAGTATGCAATTAACATGCATGAAGTGACATCCTTCCCCAAGCCGAACTTTACATTGTCCTCAATGTGAACACTGAGAAGAACAACGAAGCAAAAAAAAAAAAAAAAAAGGGATGGGTATAACTCACAGAAAAGGTGGGTAATGAACATAGAGTGTGCCAAACAGTATTGACACTGCCACCACAACCAAGAGCACGTCACTGGAACACACGTTAGCAAGTAGTCATAAAGTAGAAATAAAGATAACATCTAAAGGTTAGAAAGTCGGGTTGCCTCCCGATAAGCACTGGTTTTTTAGGGTCCCGCACGACCGAAATACTTTTTACATTATGAAGAATCCAATGCCTTCAGTAACTTATCAAATTCCCCTGCAAACATGTTATTGAACACTCGATATTGCTTGACAGCAAGCATAATTATATTCAATAATAGGGGGTTAGAGGTACCACAAGAAAAAGAATCATAAGAAAAAGAAAAAAATGTACAACTATCTTGCAATTCCTCAGGTTTCACAGGATGAACATGAATATTTACTTGGTCAAAATTATCATGCGACAATAGATCTTTAAGAAAACAAGGAGGATATAACACAGGGGATGAAGGTACAAGATCAAGCTTCCGTGAAAACAGGATATGAGTGTTATGCATGTTAGGCTCAACATCGAATTTTTGTACGCTTTCAGCTTATTCAAACTCTTTACCTAAAACTTCACTCTCATCAATAAGCTTGTCAACAAAGGAGTTTTCATTCAAAAGTTCAATAACCAATAGTTTTTCAATCATTGATTCTATAACTAATGATTTTTCCTCCTCAAAAACATCCATTATATCCATCTTTTCCTTATTTAAACTACCATCTAGAGTCAAATGATAACCTTCTTCTAATGAACTAGCATTCTCAACCAACACATCATCATAATACAAATGTTGCTCAATAGGTTGGCTAATAGATTTTAGTCTAGATGCTATTGATCTTTGACTTTCTGCAATATTTGCTAGTTACAACATATAATTCTCCTGAACAAATTTATAATCCTCCTGAACCTTATTTAATTCATTCATGAAATCATAAAGAAAATCTTTGATATTATCAGATTCAGATGGGGCATTTGACAAATTAAACTCAGGGATAGGGTTATTGACATGCATATATGACTCATTATGTGGACAAAGAGAAATATCATGATCATAAGAGTGACAACAAGAACAAAAATCAGATGGAGAGGTAAGAGTTTGAGAATCATAGATAGATGAATTTTCTAGAGCTGGAATAACATATTTTGTCATCTCCCACTCAAAGGTTTCCCTAGCTAATTGCTCAAACAAATTACAACCCACTTCAGGTGTCATATCCATGAATTTACCATCACTCATGGAATCTACAACTACCCTCGTATCATCATTCAAACCCTCATAGATCACTAAACCAATTTCCCATTGTTCAAATAAATGGTCGGGACCCTAGATAGTTTTCAAATCTAAGCTTATATCTCCAAAACACTTCATGTTCACTTTGGGGAAAAGTGATAGACGTCATTCAAATAAAAAAAATTTTAAAAAAAAATTTACAAATAAAAAAAAATATATACAATTAGTCTAATATTAACAGTTCAGATATAATAGTAATAAGCCGTCTCCCCGGCAACGGCGCCAAAATTTGACAGGCTAAAGTTGTATCACCTAATCAAAAATAACCTAAGGTCCACTAACAAGTAGTCAGGGAAGTCAGGATCGAATCCACAGGGAGAAAGTTATACTATTGTATCTGAACTCTAATATTATACTAACTAAATCAGATGAAAATGGTTTGTTTTACTGAACTAAGCAATTGACAGAACTAAATACGAAGGTAAGGATCAATTAATAAAGAACTAGGACTATGGATCACTATGCATACAATTCGGGAAATCAGAGACGAATAATAACCACCTAATAAGTCAATTTATCTAGGGCACATGTAATTTCTCTCGAACATTACCTCCCTCAAAGATCACCTAGCCGCTCTCGTATGGTCAAGGATCACTCTGCCTAATGATTGAAAGCCTATACGAAATCTCTCCTCTCGAAGCAGATTCAATATTGCGATAATAGAAATACAAATCAGGCCTAATTCATAAATCTAGCATGAACGATTCAATCTCAGGAAACAATTGAAATAATGGGTAACTATACTAATCTATCAATCCCTCATTGCATACATAGGTCCCTAAAATCCTAGAAATAAAACTACTCACTCATGCTTGAAAAAACAATAACAAAATCCATGTAAAAATTCATACTTTGAACTATTGCAAATAATTAAGAAATCAAACCAATCAATAATAGAGAAAGCAATCAATAATGGAGAAAACAATGAAGAAGATTACCAAATGAAAGAACTATATTGAACTTGCCAGCAATCTCAATGTTTGATCTTGAATTTAGAATGAAAAGTAGTAAACTAGAGAGAAACTATGAGAAAAATAATGGCTCCAACAAAAGATTGAATAAAAGATGTCTTAGTAATGTTCTAATTTTCGTATTTATACTAAACCTAAAACATAAAGGAAAAGTAATACGAAAATAGCCCGGAAATCATTAAAATACGCGTGCCGGGTCAACCGCCCGATCGGGCCAACTCGCCCGACCCCATCGGGCGAAAAGCTCTTTATTTCGGAAATATGACGGACTACCCGCCCGATCGGGCAAGCTCGCCCGATCCCATCGGGCGGGAGTCTTTTCCTCTTGTTTTCAACTCTAGAACGCAGCCAGATGAATATGTTCTCGGGCCCGATTGGGCTAAACCGCCCGATCCCATCGGGCGAGAAAGCTGTGCTTTTGCGTCAACTTGCGAAGGCTGTATCTCTCAAACCAGAAGTCTGTTTGAGGCGTGTAACCTATCATTGGAAAGCTTTTAATGTCTAGTTTCCAAACCAACTGGAATTTCTTTATTATCAATTTTCTATCAAAAGTTATGATCAAAATAGAGAACAAGTGTCAGTTTTGGCACTTCTTTCACTACCTCTTTGCTTCATTCTAACTCGAAATTGGCCCAAACGGATGCATTGTGATCCTTGTGCAAGCTATCTTCATCCTCAATGATTAATAGGCTTGATCTTAGATAATCATAATCAATTTGCATCAAAATAACCTAAAAATCATCTAAACACGCCAATGGGGAGTAGTAGAGCAAAACTTGAGTAAATCATGCAAATATGCACCTAAATGCTCTAATATGAACTAGAAATGCAACCTAAATGCACCTAAAACTCTATATAAAACCATAACATCAAACTCCCCCAAGCTATACCTTTGCTTGTCCTCAAGCAATAAGACATTGACATTAGAAAAGAAAGACAACCTACAATAAGGGACTACAATAATACTCAACTGAAAACACGAGAGATATAATCACTACACAAAGCAAGAATCGAAACTATCTCGAACAAGGCCGCATAGCATGTCATGTATCGCAATCGACTCTCCAATCATACCACATACCATCTCTCCCAAGCTGGATTTAACCAAACCTGACGGACCTCAATAGAGTTATGTGCGCTCAAATCTCTCATGTGTTTAAAGGATAAATGATGACACTCAACCTAAATCAAGTCGACTCAGATGAAACATGTACTCTTTAACTTTGACTTTTTGACTCACTTAATAATCAATAATACAATACACAATGATCAAGAGGACTTTTAAGGGTTGTAATGGGGCTGAGGTTAAAGGTATGGAGAATAATTTGGGAATTATGGTGGAAAAACCAATGAGGGGGAGCATCATATAACAGAAAACATGACCATGAAAAGTCACAACAACTCCACGCAACAACCAACAATCTCCAAATAGAATATAACCAACACTTTTTCCATTCAAGAAATTCGATAATAACCCTTTTTATTTCACTTTATTCTCATCTCTTTTTTTCACTTCTTTTTCATTTCATTTTTCACTTTTTTTTTCTTTTTGCTTTTTTTTTTTCAAACTTTCAATTCAATTTCAAAGCTCACTAAACATATTTTCCATCCATCTAAACCAGAAATAGAGCATTTCAATTCAATACAAACCAAACCAAACCTAATACTCGCCCCCCTAAGCTAGGCTTAGGACAAGAATCAAATGAGACCAATGGCTTGTAATATAGGTAATTAATCAAACATAGTTAGGATGGCTCAACGGGGCTAGAGAATGGATAATATGAAAAAAAAGAATAACTCTGGAGCTAAGATCATGAAATGAAACGCCTCAATCATATCAAAATGTATGCACTATCAAATATCAATGAGTACCAAGTCAAAGTCAAGATCAATGCGACAACCAAGGAACTAATCACACATGAAAGAATATAACTGACACAGATACGTCAGTTTATAGGCACATAAGCTCACTTAGGTTAGGTGTCTGCACAGTAAAGTTAAATCGAGCCAGAGAGAGATCAAACAATCTTACCACAAACGATCAATTGCAAAACAATGGTGCTATGAAGAATCATGAACAAGATAAATGACGCTTAGGAAGTGTAGTGAAATATCAACAAGGTTCTCAAAAAGTGTTAGCAATAGTCCCATAGATGAAAACTAAAATGATATGAAATCTAATATGAAAAAAAAAATTCTAATGCAACTAAGAAAGAAGTACATTTTTTTTCGTTACATGTAAACTCCCACCCCTAATGAGCGGTACAAACCATGTAACAATCCTACTAAAGCAATAAATCTAAACTAGTATGCAACTAACATGCATGAAGTGACATCCTTCCCCAAGCCGAACTTTACATTGTCCTCAATGTGAACACTGAGAAGAACAACGAAGCAAAAAAAAAAAAAAAAAAAGGGATGGGTATAACTCACAGAAAAGGTGGGTAATGAACATAGAGTGTGCCAAACAGTATTGACACTGCCACCACAACCAAGAGCACGTCACTGGAACACACGTTAGCAAGTAGTCATAAAGTAGAAATAAAGATAACATCTAAAGGTTAGAAAGTCGGGTTGCCTCCCGATAAGCGCTGGTTTTTTAGGGTCCCGCACGACCGAAATACTTTTTACATTATGAAGAATCCAATGCCTTCAGTAACTTATCAAATTCCCCTGCAAACATGTTATTGAACACTCGATATTGCTTGACAGCAAGCATAATTATATTCACTAATAGGGGGTTAGAGGTACCACAAGAAAAAGAATCATAAGAAAAAGAAAAAAATGTACAACTATCTTGCAATTCCTCAGGTTTCACAGGATGAACATGAATATTTACTTGGTCAAAATTATCATGCGACAATAGATCTTTAAGAAAACAAGGAGGATATAACACAGGGGATGAAGGTACAAGATCAAGCTTCCGTGAAAACAGGATATGAGTGTTATGCAGGTTAGGCTCAACATCGAATTTTTGTACGCTTTCAGCATATTCAAACTCTTTACCTAAAACTTCACTCTCATCAATAAGCTTCTCAACAAAGGAGTTTTCATTCAAAAGTTCAATAACCAATAGTTTTTCAATCATTGATTCTATAACTAATGATTTTTCCTCCTCAAAAACATCCATTATATCCATCTTTTCCTTATTTAAACTACCATCAAGAGTCAAATGATAACCTTCTTCTAATGAACTAACATTCTTAACCAACACATCATCATAATACAAATGTTGCTCAATAGGTTGGCTAATAGATTTTAGTCTAGATGCTATTGATCTTTGACTTTCTGCAATATTTGCTAGTTGCAACATATAATTCTCCTGAACAAATTTATAATCCTCCCGAACCTTATTTAATCATTCATGAAATCATAAAGAAAATCTTTGATATTATCAGATTCAGATGGGGCATTTGACAAATTAAACTCAGGGATAGGGTTATTGACATGCATATATGACTCATTATGTGGACAAAGAGAAATATCATGATCATAAGAGTGACAACAAGAACAAAAATCAGATGGAGAGGTAAGAGTTTGAGAATCATAGATAGATGAATTTTCTAGAGCTGGAATAACATATTTTGTCATCTCCCACTCAAAGGTTTCCCTAGCTAATTGCTCAAACAAATTACAACCCACTTCAGGTGTCATATCCATGAATTTACCATCACTCATGGAATGTACAACTACCCTCGTATCATCATTCAAACCCTCATCGATCACTAAACCAATTTCCCATTGTTCAAATAAATGGTCGGGACCAAGATAGTTTTCAAATCTAAGCTTATATCTCCAAAACACTTCATGTTCAAATTGGGGAAAAGAGATAGACGTCATTCAAATAAAAAAAATAAAAAAAAAAATTTACAAATAAAAAAAAATATATACAATTAGTCTAATATTAACAGTTCAGATATAATAGTAATAAGCCGTCTCCCCGGCAACGGCGCCAAAATTTGACAGGCTAATGTCGTATCACCTAATCAAAAATAACCTAAGGTCCACTAACAAGTAGTCAGGGAAGTCAGGATCGAATCCACAGGGAGAAAGTTATACTATTGTATCTGAACTCTAATATTATACTAACTAAATCAGATGAAAATGGTTTGTTTTACTGAACTAAGCAATTGACAGAACTAAATACGAAGGTAAGGATCAATTAATAAAGAACTAGGACTATGGATCACTATGCATACAATTCGGGAAATCAGAGACGAATAATAACCACCTAATAAGTCAATTTATCTAGGGCACATGTAATTTCTCTCGAACATTACCTCCCTCAAAGATCACCTAGCCGCTCTCGTATGGTCAAGGATCACTCTGCCTAATGATTGAAAGCCTATACGAAATCTCTCCTCTCGAAGCAGATTCAATATTGCGATAATAGAAATACAAATCAGGCCTAATTCATAAATCTAGCATGAACGATTCAATCTCAGGAAACAATTGAAATAAAGGGTAACTATACTAATCTATCAATCCCTCATTGCATACATAGGACCCCAAAATCCTAGAAATAAAACTACTCACTTATGCTTGAAAAAACAATAACAAAATCCATGTAAAAATTCATACTTTGAACTATTGCAAATAATTAAGAAATCAAACCAATCAATAATAGAGAAAGCAATCAATAATGGAGAAAACAATGAAGAAGATTACCAAATGAAAGAACTATATTGAACTTGCCAGCAATCTCAATGTTTGATCTTGAATTTAGAATGAAAAGTAGTAAACTAGAGAGAAACTATGAGAAAAATAATGGCTCCAACAAAAGATTGAATAAAAGATGTCTTAGTAATGTTCTAATTTTCGTATTTATACTAAACCTAAAACATAAAGGAAAAGTAATACGAAAATAGCCCGGAAATCATTAAAATACGCGTGCCGGGTCAACCGCCCGATCGGGCCAACTCGCCCGACCCCATCGGGCGAAAAGCTCTTTATTTCGGAAATATGACGGACTACCCGCCCGATAGGGCAAGCTCGCCCGATCCCATCGGACGGGAGTCTTTTCCTCTTGTTTTCAACTCTAGAGCGCAGCCAGATGAATATGTTCTCGGGCCCGATCGGGCTAAACCGCCCGATCCCATCGGGCGAGAAAGCTGTGATTTTGCGTCAACTTGCGAAGGCTGTATGTCTCAAACCAGAAGTCTGTTTGAGGCGTGTAACCTATCATTGGAAAGCCTTTAAAGTATAGTTTCCAACCCAACTAAAATTTCATTATTATCAATTTTCTATCAAAAGTTATGATCAAAATAGTGAACAAGTGTCAGTTTTGGCACTTCTTTCATTACCTCTTTGCTTCATTCTAACTCGAAATTGGCCCAAACGGATGCATTGTGATCCTTGTGCAAGCTATCTTCATCCTCAATGATTAATAGGCTTGATCTTAGATAATCATAATCAATTTACTTCAAAATAACCTAAAAATCATCTAAACACGCAAATGGGGAGTAGTTGAGCAAAACTTGAGTAAATCATGCAAATATGCACCTAAATGCTCTAATATGAACTAGAAATGCAACCTAAATGCACCTAAAACTCTATATAAAACCATAAAATCAACCAGCTGAAGCCAATGGTCAGGAAACCCATAAGCTAGTAGGGATTTGAGAATGAAAATCCAGCTAACCCTGTCATAGGCCCTTTTCATATCTATCTTAAGGGAGCCAAGATGATGTTGGCTACGTCTCTGTTTGTTGATGGATGGTGTGGGTAAGATCATGGCTTATCATAATGTTGTCATCCATATGTCTACTAGGGACAAAATAATTCTGCAATTCAGCTATCAAATTGTGTAGAGCATTTTTATTTTCAAAGACACGAACATGTAATGTCTCTACATCTAATATTTGAAATTTAATGGCCTGGATTTGCAAATGTGGCAAGGCTTTTCATAAAAATAATTTGATTATTATTTATATAAAATAAAATTCTAGACATTGTCACAAATTTTGTCATATCATAAACCAAATTTGGTCAATATATATAGAGTTTTGAATGATTAGTTAGCTATGTTATATTCAAGATGATTAAATAGCGTATTTAAGAGATTAATTCAAATAAAAAAGGAGCTTTTGGAAAAACCACTTTTATAACAGTCATTTTGCAAAAAACTGTCTTTTATCACCAAGAAGGTTATGAAAGGTTACCAATGTCACTTTTCGGTGTATTGACTTAAATTTATGGCGTTGACTAGGCACGTGCAAGTCGCGTAATTGTTTTTGCTTAATTTTGTTTATTCTTTTGTATTATTAAAGCGCCTGGGCAAGCATTACGTGCAGCCACGTGTCACCCCACCTCATAAGTTGATGTGACATCGCTTTATCTCCAACATGACATTCATACGCTAACATGACATTTTCTTAGAAAATAATTAAAAAAAATTGCATAAGAGGTCTCGAACCCATGACCTCTTACTGCGTAATTTCATGATCTTACCACTAAACTATGTTTTGTGCTACGACAAAATATCAAACCAAAATTATACATTCTTTTTATCTTATTAATTTTACATGTGGTATCCCCCAGGCCAAACAACGACTTTGATTCGAAATAACTACAAAGAATCATACGAACAATATGAATTTAGCGTTATAACACACATAAATTGCATTAGGAGTAAGGTTAAGTTATTATAACAAAATCATAATTTTCTAAATCTTCTTATATAATTATATTGTATTCCATGTTTTGATGATGCCAAATAATTAGGTTCTTGTATAGTTTTATTTTGAAAAATATAAAATTTTAAAAATAATGTAATGTTAATTTTTATATATCTTGTGGAGAAAGATTATTTATTTAATCAAGTCAAGATATTATTTATGCACTTTTGAATTTTATTATAAGGTATGTTTAATTAATCTATTAACTTAGAATCTTTGCATAAAAGATTCTTAAAGTTATTAGATATTTGTGTTGCTGTACTTGTGCATATTCAGTTGGAATAAGCGTGGCATCGAATGTGGAACTAACCGCTTGAAGCTCTCCAACTAACTCAGCCCAACTGCGGTTTTCATGCCCGCTAACGGATAAGTGGAGTTGGTTTATTAATGTTGCAAAAATCATGGAGAACATGCAGCGCAATTAAGCCATGATCTCCATAACTCTACAAGCGCACAACTAGGAGAACGTGGAGCATTACATTTCCAGAAGAAAAAGTGCAGCAGCTATATAAGAGGAAGAATTACTCGAAGAAAACTTACAACTTTCAAGCATCCAAAAGTCAATCTTTACTTAGAAAGTTTTCTTGTAATTTTCCTCTCATATTCAATAAATGTATTATTGTAAGATTCATAGTGTTTGGGTGAGAGAAAAATCTGAGAATATCCTTGTAATCAAGAGAGAGAAAGAAAGAGAGAAGACTTTGAGTGAAGTCAAGTGAGTGTCATCAGTTCAGGGGGAACTGAGTGACTGGGAACAAGTTCCTAGAGGAATAGAGACAGGTCCAGTAATATGTTGTAAAGAGAGTTTTTTGGCCTATTATATTAAAGAGAGTATTGAGTCAAAATCCCACGGGGTCAAGGTTTTTTTTCCTATTGGGCCTAGGAAGTTTTCCTTGTAAAAATATTATGTGCATTTTCTCTTTCGTTTTTAAGTTATTTCAATTCTGCAATTTAAATTTGAAAATTTTCCCTCAACTACAATTCACCCCCCCTCTTGTAGTTTGTCTAGTGTTCATACTAGAATAACAATTGGTATCAGAGCCTAGTACCTCCAAAATCAGCTAACACTGAGGAGATTGTACCTGGAACAATGAACACTACGGGAGAAAAACTTGATGAAGGGTATTCAACTCAACGGTCACCTATGTTCAATGGCAAGCATTATCCATACTGGAAAAATTGTATGGAAATCTTTATAAAAGCAGAAAATTACCAAGTATGGAGGGTAATTGAAATTCGTGACTTTGAAGTAACAAAGAAGAACGAGAAGGGGGAGCTGATTCCTAAACCCCTGGCAGAATTTGACAAAGACAACTTTTACAAAATGGAAATGAACAACATGGCTAAGAAGCTACTCCATTGTGGTCTTGGTCCCCATGAGCACAACCGAGACATGGGATGTAAGACTGCTAAACAAATGTGGGAACTCCTTCAAGTTACTCATGAAGGAACAAGCGAAGTGAAACGATCGAATATTGATATGCTCATGCATAAATATGAATTATTTCATATGAAACAAAAAGAACATGTTCAAGACATGCACTCGCTTCTCAAACATTATAAACGAACTTGAATCTCTTGGAAAAATTATCTCTCCAAAGGAACAGGTTCGTAAGGTTCTAAGGAGTCTTCCACAAAATAAAAAATGGATGGCTAAGACTACGGCATTGTTGGAAACAAAGGACTTCACAACTTTCAACATTGAACAACGTGTTGGTTCCTTAATGACCCATGAGTTGCATCTAGAAACTCATGAGATTGAAACATCGAAGTCTAAGGCTCTGGCTCTCAAGTCAGAGGAATAAGAAGATTCAGAAACTGATGATGAAGAAGCAACTATGATCGTAAGAAGGTTCAAGAAATTCTTCAACAAGAATTACAAAGGAAAGGTCACAAAGAAACCAACGAAGTTGAGTTGTCATAAATGTGGAGGCCTTGATCATTTTATCAAGGAGTGTCCTCAATGGGATAACGAGAAAGCAAAAGGGACGTTCAAAGAGAAGGGCAAGGAGCAACAAAAATCTTCTCGAGAACTAACATGAAGAGAGCCATGGTTGCAGCATGGGGAGAGTCTGACTCAGAAGAGGAGCAGGAACAGACTGAAGAAGAAACTGCCCATCTATGTCTCATGGCAAATGTTGAGGACAAAGTGGAATCATCAAACCCTAATGTATGTTTTAATGCTATTGAGGAGGAACTTACAGGACTTAATAAGAGTCAATTAATTAAAATTTTATTAGAAACCTTAGATGATTACAAGGAAGTTTGTGCAAAAAGAGATCAAGTAACAAATGCCTTGAGAATCACTAAGGATCATTCAAATTGGTTTAATACTTTAAAATGTAATACTGAAAAAAGATTCTTTGAACTTTTTGACAAGAGTAGAGCTTTTCAAGAAGCCTTCGAAAAGGTTAAAATCGAACGAGAATTATCTCTTGAATATGGAGATGGCAGAATTGAAACTATATGTTCCCGAAGGAACAGGGTCTTCATCTAATACCAGAACTAATGTTAAAAATTTGAGAATTGATTATGAAAATGTTTTACAAGAAAATCTTCCTGATCCAGTCACTTGGATACAGAAATATCAAAACAAAGGAAGAGATGGACTTGTTTTCAATCATAAGAAAAAGAACAAAAAGAAAAAGTATGTTGATCTGCCAAGCAGTAAAATATGTTCTTACTGTTGGGACAGTGGTCACATAGTGTCTGACTGTTCCAACAGAGAAGAACGTATTGAGAGGAACACATACTTAGTCAAACAAGTATGGAAAGTTAAGAAAGACTCAAGTCCAACAAAGGAACCCAAACAAGACTGGGTTCCTACTACTAACTAGTTTGGTACAGGCTGAAGTGAGGGGGAACAACATGTGGTACCTCGACAACGGTTGTTCTAAGCACATGATAGGAGATAGATCGAAATTTCTCTCACTTTTAGTCTACAATGGAGGAACTTTGACCTTCGGAGATAATCTTACAAGTAACATTGTAGCAGTTGGTAAGATCGGAAAATCTCAATCACATTCCATAGATAATGTATTTTTGGTCGAGGGTTTAAAGCATAGTTTACTTAATATATCTCAGTTTTGTGATAAGGGAAATTCTATGAAGTACATGAACCAAGATCCTTGAGGGAACGAGGAAAGGGAACACCTACATGGTTGACCTGAACCTTGTTCCTAGGAACAATCTCACATGCTTAAGCGTGATTGAAGAAGATCCTCTATTATGGCACAAGAGTTGCGGTCATGCCAGCTTGTCCCTACTGCACAAACTAAGTGGGAAAGACTTAGTAGTTGGGTTACCAACAATTAAGTTCTCAAACCACGGTGTTTGTGATCCATGTGTTAAAGGCAAGCAAGTGAGATCCTATTTCAAATCCTAGAAAATGGTAAGCACACAAAGTCCATTAGAACTCATTCATATGGACTTATGTGGCCCTGTACGAATCCAAAGTAGATCAGTTAAGAGATATGTGTTAGTCATTGTAGATGATTTTTCTAGATACACTTGGGTTATCTTTCTTCATAGTAAGGATGAAACTTTTGATGAATTTTTAACCTTTGCTAAAAAGATTCAACGTACTAGTGGTTATAAATTGAAACATCTAAGATCTGACTATGGTAAGGAGTTTGAAAACTCCAAGTTTGATGAATTTTGAAGCAATGAAGGGTTATACCATAATTTCTCAGTTCCAAGGACACCACAACAGAATGGTGTGGTAGAAAGGAAGAACCGAACCCTGGAGGATATGGCTAGAACGATGATAATTGCAAGCGGTATTCCAAAGAGCTTTTGGGCTGAAGCAGTAAACACAACATGCTACATCATTAATCGAGTCATGCTAAGGCCAATTACCTTGAAGATGCCCTATGAACTCCTTAGAGGAAGAAAACCTAATATATCTTATTTTCGTGTCTTTGGATGTAAATGTTTTGTATACAATAATGGAAAGAACAATTTAGGAAAGTTTGATGCTAGAAGTGATGAAGCTCTATTTCTAGGACATGCTTCAAGTAGTAAAGCTTATCGTGTTTACAATAAGCGAACAATGTGTGTAGAGGAAAGTGTCCATATTATCTTTGATGAAACTAATTCCTTGCAGGAAAATAGTCATGATGATAACTTTGAAATTGGTTTGACTCGATTTGAAGAGTCTAATAATTATGATGAAGAACTAACCCCTGCAGGAAAAGAGAAGAAGCAAGTTCCTGATCCTGAGAACCATGTGCCTGATCCTCAGGGGTAACAAGCAACAGGAGGAACTCAGGAAGAAGAAGGAACTCCTGAACCTCAAAAAGATCAAATGAATCAACCACCTCAAGAAACTCAAGAAGCAACCAGGAGATTTGATCCCAAGCCTTAGAAACACCAAAATTCTCATCCCTTAGAATTAATTATAAGTGATATTGAAAAGGGAACTCAAATGAGATCCCAAATGAAGAATTTTTGTGCTTTTCATGCTTTCTTATCTATGACAGAACCTAAGGATTATATGGAAGCACTCAAAGAGGCTGATTGGATAAATGCTATGCAAGAGGAACTGAATGAGTTCTAGAGGAACAAGGTCTGGCACCTGGAGCCCAAGCCAAAGAACCAGAAAGTTATTGGACTTAAATGGGTCTTCAGGAACAAGCTTGATGAGCATGGAACAGTGGTAAGGAACAAGGCCAGACTTGTAGCCAAAGGGTACAATCAACAAGAAGGTATTGATTTCGATGAAACCTTTGCTCCTGTTGCTAGGATAGAAGCAATTAGAATTTTGATTCTCTTTGCCGCATTTATGGGATTTAAGTTGTACCAAATGGACGTAAAATGTGCATTTTTAAATGGTTTTTTTACTAGAAGATGTCTATGTGGAACAACTTCCCGGATTTGAAAATACCGATCTCCCAAATCAGTTCTATAAGCTTGATAAATCTCTTTATGGGTTAAAACAAGCTCCTAAATCTTGGTATGAAAGATTATCAATATTCTTGCTTTCACATGATTTCATAAGAGGTAAAGTTTATAGAACCCTGTTCCTTCGTTCAAAAGGAACAGACATATTAGTAGTCCAGATTTATGTTGATGATATAATATTCGGTGCTACTAATGATCTTTTTTGTAAGGAGTTTGTTGATCTTATGAGAAATGAGTTCGAAATTAGTATAATGGGAAAATTGAACTTCTTTTTGGGATTGCAAATCAAGCAAACTGAAAGAGGAACAATGATCCATCAACAAAAATATGTCAAGGAACTGCTGAAGAAATATGGACTGGAACAATCTAAAACCAACCACACTCCTATAGGAACAGGAACAAGGTTAGATGAAGATACCAACGGTAAGTGTGTAAACGAGAAGCAATATAGATGTATGATTGGATCTTTCCTCTACTTAACTGCAAGTAGACCTGATATTGATTTTAGTGTTGGTTTATGTGCTCGATTCCAATCGAATCCCAAAGAATCTCACTTAACAGCAGTTAAGATAATTCTTAGTTATTTGAAAGGAATCGATGACTTATGTTTGTTCTATCCTCGAAGTGATGTTTTTGACCAAATAAGTTACGCGGATGCGGATTATGCTGGGGACTTGGTTAATCGCAAGAGCACATCAGGTATTGTTCAATACCTAGGAATAAGCTTGGTCTCATGGAGCTCAAAGAAGCAAAACACTGTTGCCTTGTCCACTGCAGAGGCAGAGTATGTGGCTGCTGCTGCATGTTGTTCCCAGGTCCTCTGGATCAAGCAACAGGTAAGAGACTTTGGTATTAAGTGTACGTGTGTTCCTATCTATTGTGATAATACTAGTGCAATCTACATCTCCAAGGACCCAGTACATCATTCAAGGATCAAACATATTCACATTAGGCATCATTTCCTTAAGGACAATGTAGAAAAAGGTCTTTTTAAAGTTGAATTTTGTCCAACAGAAAATCAAATAGCTGACATATTGACTAAACCACTTCCTAGAGAAAAGTTTGAGAAAATTCGCTTAGAGCTAAGGATGATTAGAATTCATTAAGTGTGCTACTTCTAATGAAACCCTTAGTAACAAGATGACACTAAGTGGCCAGCAACATTTTGTGAATTTATTCATACATTACACAGTCATTGTAAAGAACTCACATTAGTCTTCATAATACTCCCCTTATTGTCCACACATATACTTGAGCAAAATATAGTAAGATCTATGTACATATAGCTTGAACGTGTAACATGCATGATTTCATTCCTTCTCTTAATTTTTTTTTCCACGTAAATATCTTTTCATTTTATTTCTATTTTATTTTTTTTCTTTATTTCCTTCTTCATTCATCCCCCACAAATAATTTTTTTTGGCAACGCTTCACCAGCGTACAAGTACATACCCTAAAATAAATTCAATGGATTAAGGAAGGAAGGGAAAAGCCACATTAAATATTTTTTCACCATCCCCCATAAATCTACCCCAAATATAAACCTCCATCACATCAATCCAAATTTACACGGTAAAATTCACCTTTTCTACCTCAAAACCATTAACTCTACAAAACCACTTACTCTCTCTCTCTTCAAAACCTCTCAACTTCATCTTCTTCACCAAAACCCTCCATGGCTACCAAACGCAAAACCTCAGATGAAACAAAGAATTTTCCGGTAGAAAAATCTTCTGCTCTGGTGGATTACAACGAAAGTGAGAATGAATCTTCAAATTCTAATGAAGATTCCCTGGGTTCTCAAGACAATTCGACGGCAAATGAAGTAATTTCTCCAAAGAAGGAAGAAGAATTGGATGACACGGGAACAGAGCAAGAAATCTTGGTTCCAACTAAGCGTGGTAAGAAATCTAAGTCTTCCAAGTACATCATAGGGTTTTGCATAGATTTTTCTTGGTGCAAGAAAATCAAGTGGGGTTAGTTTCTTGATATAGTGAAATTTCAAAAATGGACTAAGGTGTTGAGTTTTGATGAGGGTTTGTATGAAAGTGAGATGAGCGAATTTATTTCCAGTTTTGAAAATAACGAGGGTTTATGCATTAGCGTTGTTAATGGTAAATTGGTTAAATTTAGTGAAAAGAAATTGGCTGAGTAGTTTGAGGTACCAAATGAAGGGTACAAGGAGTATGTTAAGGGTAGGGCTAAGTTGAATGTGAATGGGGCTTCTAACGCCACAATTCTGGGTTATTTTGGTGGTGCTGCAACTGATCAGTCCCTAGAACAAAAGGATCTCTCTCCTTTTCACAAGTTTTTGTTTCATTTAGTTTGGCGTTTCATTTTACCAAGGACCTCCAAGAGGACTCAAGTGAGCCTCATGGATCTTTCTTTAATGTTTTGCCTTGCTAAAAACATAAAAATCAACTTTCCTGCTTTGATGATCTCTCATCTTTCCTATTGTATTTCTCACAATAATAAAGTTGGTTATGGAAACCTCATCTCTGTCATTTTAAAAAATAATCAAATCAAACTACCTTCTAGTACCTCCTTTGATCTAGAGCCTGACAATTACTTGACCAAGGAGACACTCTCTCGGCTTAAGTTAAGGATACAGGGTGAATATGAGGCAGATGAACCAAAGGGAAAGGGAGAGACTGGGGGCAAGAGGAATTTTGAGGAAGAGATTAGTGCTGGGGGACCAAGGTCAGTTCGCAAAAGTCAGAGAATAGCAGAGACCAAGTCTCCCAGGGAATAGGGTCAGGGTGTTGTTACAATAGATCTGGAGGAGGATTAGGTATCTCCAAGATCAAATGCTGTTGATTTTCCTCTTCTCTCCACTACTGGTATGCATGGAATTCTGCATTCTATTCAAAAGACTCTGTCCCTCCTGCACACAAGGATCCAAGGTGTTGAAGCAAGGGTAGCAAGAGTGGATCTTCAGCAAGAGCAGATCCTAGCAGCTGTGAAGAGAGGAGAAGCTGCAGTGAGGGAGAAGATTGACGCTGTTGTCTCTTCTTTCTCTGTTCGCCCCAAACCCTAATTCTCTTTCCTTCAATTTAATTTGTTTAAACAATGTTACTATAATTTTTGGGTTGTACTAAAACAATGGTGGTTTATTGTTACTTTTATTTTATCATCTTTTGGTTGTGGCTAACACATCAGTTTTTGATGATAAGTTTATTTTTCTCTTTTATGTCTTTCATCTCTTTTCATTTTTTTTTTCTTCTTCTTTCTTAATTATCTTTTTATCCTCTTTGCTTCTTTCCTTCATTTTTCATGAACTCAGTCTGTGCATTCTTCATGTCTTAGTGCATTTATCTTGCCTTATATGCTCATTAAAATGTTTGGATGGCTAGTATTATTAGATGAATTGTTTGAGCTACTTTACCTTGATATTGTTGTTTTTGCTATACTCTTAGAGTCATGCTGGCTCCTTAGATGTTTTTGATGATGACAAAAGGGGGAAGTAAAGTGGCACATAAAATACACATAGTCTTCTTCATTTCTGTAGTGATGCTTTTCGATTTTTCTTGCCCTTGTTTTCAAAACTGATTAGTATTACTCCCTCTGTCCCAGCATACTCTTTACACTTTCCTTTTTCATCTGTCCCAGAATACTCTTTACACTTCTATTTTTGGATATGACCCACTATTATTTTAATACTTCTACCTTTTAACCATTAGCCAACACTCTCTATCCTCCAAATAAAATAATACAACTCTTACTACCTACCAACTCTAACCACTGGCCCACACTCTCTCTCCACCAAATAAAATAATATTACTTTAACTACCTACTAACACCTATCACATCTACTTTTTCAATAATATAACAATTGATAACCAAACAACAACTTATCATCTAAAACTACGTGCCATCATAAGTGTCAAGAGTATTCTGGGACAGAGGGAGTAGTTTTTATTAGTGTTTTGTAGTTTTATATTAAACCTCTTAGCTCTTGATTCTTTTGCTATGGTTTTATTTTATTTTTCTTTTTCTTTCTTTTGTTTATTTTTGTTAATTTCATATTTTTATATGCCTTATATTTGCCATCATAAAAAAGGGGGAATATTGTTGTATTCCATGTTTTGATGATGCCAAATAATTAGGTTCTTGTATAGTTTTTATTTTGAAAAAAATAAAATCCCAAAAATAATGTAATGTTAATTTTTATATATCTTGTGGCGAAAGATTATTTATTTAATCTATTCAAGATATTATTTATGCACTTTTGAATTTTATTATAAGGTATGTTTAATTAATCTATTAACTTAGAATCTTTGCATAAAATATTCATAAAGTTATTAGATATTTGTGTTATTGTACTTGTGCATATTCAGTTGGAATAAGCGTGGCATCAAATGTGGAACTAAACGCTTGAAGGCTGATGATTGGTTTCTATGCTTGATTTATGCTTAGTTTTTAATAGTTTTTGTGTTAGTTTTTAGGCAAATTTAGGCTAAGTTCATTCCTTTTCCTTCTTTTTGTGCATTTTCCCTCCCTTGCGCTCTTTCTTTGGGTGTTTGTTTATATTTCAGGATTTGGGAGCACACTTGGAGGGTCTATGCAGAAGCCTGAGGCAAAGCGTTGAAGAAATGGAGCATCACGGAGCTCGAAAGAAGAGAAGAAAGAGAAGAAGTGGCTGACCCGAGGGCCCGGGTGCGTGGACCCACCCGGGTTAGCCCAGCTAGACCAAAATAGCGCGTTCCACACAGCAGACCCTTCCGAGTCTGGTGACCCGAGGGCTCGGGTTCTTAGACCCGCCCGGGTCGCAAGTTTTGAGAAACCTCCAAGGTTCCTGAAAAGTTGAGCCGCCCGGGTCATGTCACCCGAGTGCTCGGGTCATGTCACCCGCCCAGGTCGGGTCATTTTCCGGAAACGGTTTTGCGACTTTGTTTGTTTTAATGCGGGGGCTGTTTTGTAATTTTCTGTTTTATTTCTTATGACTATAAATGAGGGACTCCTCTTATTCTAACATAAGGAATTTTTAACTAGAGATTAGAGAGAAATTAGATCTTGTTTTAGCATTCAAGTTTAAAGCAAAACCCAAGGAGAGAGAAAAGTGGAAGTTTGAAGCTTTTGGATCTCCATTCTTCATTTATGAAAGCTTAAAGTTGGTAATCTTTGTTTATTTTCTTCTTCCCTTCCATTATTCTTGCTTATTGCATGCTTTGTTTGTTTAGATCGTGCTTTATTAGTTGATTATTTGCAATTTTCCTCTTTTCCTCCATGGTTATGGCACTAGTGGAATAAAGTCCAACCACTGCGGTCAAAACCGGGCTTGCCGCTGCGGTTTTGGCCCGCAACGGTTGGACCAGCAGCAGTTTTCATAAAAAACTGCTGCGGTTGTGAACCGCAGCGGCAAAGCACAAACCGCTGTGGTTCCAAGGCAAAACTGCGGCGGTTAATAGGAACATCCGCTGCGGTTTTTCCTTGAAACCGCAGCGGTTTGTGCTTTGCCGCCAACCTCTTTGTATGCATTGGAACATTAACTGATGCGGTTTTCTTAGTAAACCGCATCAGTTAATGTTATATATATATTATATTTGTATATATATAATATTTTATTATATCTAACTTGCTATAGTTGACAAAAATCCCACAAGCGCGTCGTATACAAGTCAAATTAATATATATATAAATATAAAATTTGGAGAATGTACTACAAATGAAGTTGTACTAAGTACTAAAATCCAAAATAAACATCAATTATTTTATTGTACCTAAATAACTAGCAAGTAACACAATAAGAACAAATAAACTCAAAGTCGTGGCATCATCTTCACATGCAAACTTCGGTAAGGTAGTGTGCTAGCAAATCCCGAACCTCGTTTATCTCGGTTGTGGTGAAAGAACTCTCCCTTTGGTTGAATACCTTAAACATAAGGAAAAACACATAATATCTGTTTTAGTTTGAGTAAGACCTTAGATAATTCTAAAGAGATTAAAGAAATCGAGCTTCAAAAGCCAAAATCGGTTAAAAATGACAATCATTTACCCAAAATGGGTTTCAAAGCATATGAGCGAACTTTAATTGACTCTTATAGTTATATATGTACCTATTAGAACTATATATGACCTGATATGTGGCTAAAAACGGGAAACTAAGTGAAATGAGCTTCGAAGGCCAAAATCAGCCCGAAAAGGCCTTCATTTACCCAAAATGTGTTTCAAAGCATATAAGTGGAGTTTAATTGACTCTTATTGTTATATATGTACCTATTGGAACTATATATGACCTAACATGTGGCTAAATGCGGGAAACTAAGTGAAATGAGCTTCGAAGGCCAAAATCGGCCCGAAACGGCCTTTATTTACCCAAAATGGGTTTCAAAGCATATGAGTGCACTTTAATTGACTCTTATAGTTATATATGTACGTATTGGAACTATATATGACCTAGCATGTGGCTAAATGCGGGAAACTAAGTGAAATGAGCTTCGAAGGCCAAAATCGGCCCGAAACGGCCTTCATTTACCCAAAATGGGTTTCAAAGCATATGAGTGAACTTTAATTGACTCTTATAGTTTTATATGTACCTATTGGAACTATATATGACCTAACATGTGGCTAAATGCGGGAAACTAAGTGAAATGAGCTTCGAAGGCCAAAATCGGCCCGAAACGGCCTTCATTTACCCAAAATGGGTTTCAAAGCATATGAGTGAACTTTAATTGACTCTTATAGTTATATATGTACGTATTGGAACTATATATGACCTAACATGTGGCTAAATGCGGGAAACTAAGTGAAATGAGCTTCGAAGGCCAAAATCGGCCCGAAATGGCCTTCATTTACCCAAAATGGGTTTCAAAGCATATGAGTGGACTTTAATTGACTCTTATAGTTATATATGTACCTATTGGAACTATATATTACTTAACATGCGGCTAAAGGCGGAAAGAAAACAAAACTAAGTGAATTGAGCTTTAAAGGCTAAAATCGGTCCTAAATGACATACATTTACCCAAAATGGGTTTCAACGCATATGAGTGGAGTTTAATTGATTCTAATAGTTATGTATGTACTTGTTAGAAGTGTAGATGACCTAAAATGTTGTTAAATGCAGGAAACTAAAGAAATTGAGCTTAAGAGGCCAAAATCGACTTTAAATTAAGCTACGTATATTAGTTTTATATGTATATATATATACCTTCTCAATATCCCCGACTTCCTTGCAACTTGAGGCTATATCGAACATGAACCTCAACACATAGTAGCCACACTCGGTTCCTCTTGTTTGCTGAGCACACTAATCATAGAATTACATAAACATACATGGTTGTTTTTTGCTAAAAGAAAGAAGTACGTAGCTTAACTAATATGTATTACCTTCATTGCTTTCCATTCAGGTATTTTTCCCGTGCTCTTAAATTTCTTCAAAGAACTGTAGTTAAGTTAATTTCATGTGAGAAGTGGCCAAAGAATGAAATTAGTAAAAAGTGTAATGCTTAGCATTTTAAATAACAAATATACCTATTTATGCATGATTTGAGGAATAAGTGTCGTGGTGGATCTTGAGCTATAGAATCAAAATGATATATTGTGTTGTTTGAAGGACAAATCACAACGAGCGACCAATGGAGACTAAAATGCCAAAAAAGTTAGGAAGCAATCATGTGAGTACTTCTATTGTATATATAATGATAATTAAAGTGGTAAAAATAGATACAAGGTTAAGAACTATACTCTTTAAAACAAGGGGCAAGTATGAACTTATGTTGTGCACGTAGAGATGTTTTGATACATAGCCAAATATACTCCTTCACCTCATTTGTGTTTTACAAACAATTGTCGGCTCGGATGAAATTTGGACATAACCACCCAAATTGCTCTTGTATGCTCTTGCGTCCACAACGATCATCTTGGAGTAATCTTTAAAGCACAACCAACTTCGTAACATAAATATATTATTGTATATTGCAAAGCATTTTTATTTACTTCAAAAGTACAAATGTTTTACCTCATGAAGACTTGAATCAAGGAAACATTCAACATCTCTCCGCAAAGGAACTCTTTCAAATCACCCTTAGACACCCATGTCGATGTATCCTCAAAGTAGTTGAATTGCGTGGTACCCAAATTCACCTCGAGAGGTGCATCATCCAACATATCACGCGCATTTGCATGTAGCCATATGCATGCCTTAGTGAGACACTCGATCTTTGGTTTCTCGATCCAAGTATATGTAGTTGGTTTTTCTTGGTGACTTGAATCTTGCATTCCTTTACCCAAAATGGCCTTCTTTGGCCCGCTTGAACCCTTCTTCTCTGAACCCTTCTTCGCCTTCTCTAGAGGAGGTGAGCCCGCCTTGCTTTCCTTGGGCTTGTTTATTCTCTCCAAAACCTAATAATTCAACGGTAAAAACATTCAACTTATTTAGTAGGTAGGTATGAAACAAATCATTATGAATATGGATTTAAGTTGCTTCAATTTACCTCGTCTGAAAACCTCACCCATGCCGATGGCCACAACACATAACCACCACGAGCGTCGGTCAAGACATTTATATCAATTGACGGTTTAGGCAGCGGAAGAGCAAAGTCTTCGTAACCAGGAGTAATGGTGACTACTCTAACCGCCAAGTGCTCATTGTCCACAGGCTCATGATGGACTATTGCTCGTTCACTTTGTGGTTGTGCATTTCCTACAGCCACCACAATCAAACCCTCATCTTTTACATCTAGTAAAAGCTGGCAAGGCGTTTCTTCCTTCAAAAAGTAAATGAAATTGAGGTTACGAACATGCATTACAGAATATAACATGTTACTTAGTTTTAAAAATTATAGGGATAATAGTTACCTCTAACTCAAGTATAGATGGTGGGGATTTTTGTGTGTTAGGATGGCAAGCTTTGTCCTCCAAAAGACGATCCAGTTTAGGTTGATGTATCGCCGGTAAACCAAACTGTGAGAGGACCGCGTTGAAACTCTCCGTGAGTTTCTCCGTGACTTTCTCCGTAATTTCCTCCGTAAGCTTCTCCCGAATAGCTTGTGTTATAGCTTCCATATCATGTGGTTGAGAGCGTGATTTTGTACCCACGGAGTAATCTTTAGAATACGCTTTTGTCACACCTAGACGAATACCACCTAAACCCCTTTAAAGTCCACTGTGGTCCTTTCCCAAAGTCTCATAAAGGGCATCTTTGTTGCTTTGGGGAGTGAACTCGCCGCTAACCTCTTTTTGCTTGAGCCCCATCTATAGAGAAATTAACAACGGTAAGATAAAAAAAATCAACATCATAAGCGGCAGCGGCAGGGGGGTGGGGCAGCACTGTGCGGGGTGGAGCAAAGGGTGGGGGAGTGTGCGGGGGGGGGGGCGGTGTGCGGAGGGGCAGTGTGCATGGGGGAGCGAGGGGGTGGGAGCAGGTGTGCGGATGTCAAAGGGCGCGGGCGGGGAGTGGGAGATGTGTGCGGGGAGTGGGAGATGTGTGCGGGGGGGGTGTGTAGGGGAGTGGGAGATATGTGCGGGGAGTGGGGGCGGTGTGGGGGAGTGGGGGGCGGTGTGCGGGGGTGGGGGCCGTGTAGGGGAGTCTGGGGCGGTGTGCGGTGGAGTGTGCAGTGGGGTGGGAGTGTGCGGGGGCGGTGTGCGGTGGGGGCGGTGTGCGGGGGTGGGGGGATGTGTGCGAAGGGGAGTGTGTAGGGGGGGAGTGTGCAAGGGGGGCGGTGTGCGGGGTAGTGTGCGGTGGGGTGGGAGTGTGCGGGGGGGGTAGTGTGCGGTGGGGGGGCGGTGTGCGGGGGGAGCAAGGCGTGGGGGGAGTGTGCGGGGGGTGGGGGGATTGTTAGGGGTGTGGGTAGTGTGGGGGGGCAGTGTGCAGGGGGTGGGGGATTAGTAGTGCATGTACTTACAACGGCATTGGCTACCTTCAAGGTTCCCGGATCTGAAATGGTCATTTGATTGTTGATATCACGCCTATGCAAGGAGCACCACCAATCAGCGACACGATCAACTTTGACAAACGGCGCGGCCTTAAAGCTAGAAGACGGCATTGTGGTTGTATCGGTATAAGGGTATAATTTCTCGTCAATCCACAACTTTCTCGCGCTCGCATAAGTATGGGAACCCATATGATGGTAGTGCTTCCTCTGTCTTGCACTGAGTGAATGTTTCTCACGCTTAGCCTATAAATTCACATGGGCAATTAGAAAACACATGTAATTGTATTGAAAGTGAACATGCAAAGTCGAATATATATAGTTTAAAGTGCAATACTTACCACCATCTCCGGCGTAGTATTTTGGCCAACAAATGCCTCCCAATCTTCTGGTTTTATATGTCCCTAAATCTGATGAGGCAAAGAATCCGGTTGAAATGTATCTTCCTCTCCCCCTTCCTATTCTGTTTCTTTTCCGGCCTCCTTGTCCGTCTCACCCTCATTTTGCTTTGATTTTTGAATTTTCCTCCTCTTTATAGTCCTCTTTCTCCGTTTCGTGATCCACCCACTCATTAGTTTGCTTTTGAAAGCTCTAAATCTTTCGGCCACCGCGGATAGAAACGCCGCCTTTTTTTCCTCATTATGAGTCATATGGAACGTATTCTATAAAAATAAGAAACAAACAAATAGTTACCCAAAATGTGTTTCAAAGCATATAAGTGGAGTTTAATTGACTCTTATAGTTAAATATGTACCTATTGGAACTATATATGACCTAACATGCGGCTAAATGCAAAAAACTAAGTGAATTGGAGTGTAAAGGCCAAAATCGGCCCCAAATAACCTTCATTTACCCAAAATGTGTTTCAAAGCATATAAGTGGAGTTTAATTGACTCTTATAGTTATATATGCACCTATTGGAACTATATATGACCTAACATGCGGCTAAATGCAAAAAACTAAGTGAATTAGAGTGTAAAGGCCAAAATCAGCACGAAATGGCCTTCATTTACCCAATATTTAGGCTATTTATGCTTAGTTTTTTAATAGTTTTTGTGTTAGTTTGTAGGCTAATTTAGGCTAAGTTCATTCCTTTTCCTTCTTTTTGTGCAATTTTCCTCCCTCGCGCTCTTTCTTTGGGTGTTTGTTTATATTTCAGGATTTGGGAGCACGCTTGGAGGGTCTATGCACAAGCCCGAGGCAAAGCGTTGAAGAAATGGAGCACCAAGGAGCTCGAAAGAAGAGAAGAAAGAGAAGAAGTGGCTGACCCGAGAACCCGGGTGCGTGGACCCGCCAGGGTCAGCCCAGCCACACCAAAATAGCGCGTTCCACACAGCAAACCCGTCCGGGTTTGGTGACCCGAGGGCTCGAGTCCTTCAACCCGCCCGGGTCGCAAGTTTTGAGAAACCTCCAAGGTTCCTGACAAGTTGACCCGCCCGGGTCAGATGACCCGAGAGCTCGGGTCATGTCACTTGAGTGCTCGGGTCATGTCACCATCCCGGGTCGGGTCATTTTCCGAAAACGGTTTTGCGACTTTGTATGTTTTAATGCGGGGGCTGTTTTGTAATTTTCTGTTTTATTTCTTATGACTATAAAAGAGGGACTCCTCTTATTCTAACATAAGCAATTTTTAACTAGAGATTAGAGAGAAATTAGATCTGGTTTTAGCATTCAAGTTTAGAGCAAAATCGTAGGAGAGAGAAAAGTGGAAGTTTGAAGCTTTTGGATCTCCATTCTTCATTTATGAAAGCTTAAAGTTGGAAATCTTTATTTTTTTCCTCTTTCCTTCCATTATTCTTGCTTATTTCATGCTTTGTTCGTTTAGATCTTGCTTTATTAGTTGATTATTTGCAATTTTCCTCTTTTCCTCCAAGGTTATGGTGATTAAGTTATTTCAAGCTTTGTTTTGTTTTATTTCCATAATGTGTGAGTAGTTTCTTACTAGGGGAAGGGATGCAACCTTCATTTACTCCTTGAATCTTAGATCTAAGTTATGGGGTTAACTTTTGGGGTTGAACTTGTTGATCAAACTTGTTTTACTTGGTTTGTTGGGTGCTTGATCACCACTTAACTTGCATATTTAGAATTCCTAGTGATGGATTGAGAGATGAAGCTAGGAAAGTTTGATGATTGGTTTATATGCTTGATTTATGCTTAGTTTTTAATAGTTTTTGTGTTAGTTTTTAGGCTAATTTAGGCTAAGTTCATTCCTTTTCCATCTTTTTGTGCATTTTTCCTCCCTTGCACTCTTTCTTTAGGATTTGGGAGCACGCTTGGATGGTCTATGCACAAGCCCGAGGCAAAGCGTTGAACAAATGGAGCACCATGGAGCTCGACAGAAGAGAAGAAAGAGAAGAAGTGGCTGACCCGAGGGCTCGTGTGCGTGGACCCGCCCGGGTCAGCCCAGCCAGACCAAAATAGTGCGCTCCACACAGCAGACCCGTCTGGGTCAGGTGACCCGAGGGCTCGGGTTCTTAGACCCGCCCGGGTCGCAAGTTTTGAGAAACCTTCAAGGTTCCTGACAAGTTGACTCACCCAGGTCATGTCACCCGAGGGCTCGGGTCATGTCAACCGCCCGGGTCGGGTCATTTTTCAGAAACAGTTTTGCGACTTTGTTTGTTTTAATGCAGGGGCTGTTTTGTAATTTTCTGTTTTATTTCTTATGACTATAAAAGAGGGTCTCCTCTTATTCTAACTTAAGCAATTTTTAACTAGAGATTAGAGAGAAATTAGATCTTGTTTTAGCATTCAAGTTATAGCAAAATCCTAGGAGAGAGAAAAGTGGAAGTTAGAAGCTTTTGGATCTCCATTTTTCATTTATGAAAGCTTAAAGTTGGTAATCTTTGTTTATTTTCTTCTTCCCTTCCATTATTCTTGCTTATTTCATGCTTTGTTTATTTAGATCTTGCTTTATTAGTTGATTATTTGCAATTTTCCTCTTTTCCTCCATGGTTATGGTGATTAAGTTATTTCAAGCTTTGTTTTGTTTTATTTCCATAATGTGTGAGTAGTTTCTTACTAGGGGAAGAGATGTAACCTTCATTTACTCTTTGAATCTTAGATCTAAGTCAGGGGGTTAACTTTTGGGGTTGAACTTGTTGATCAAACTTGTTTTACTTGGTTTGTTGTGTGCTTGATGACCACTTAACTTGCATATTTGGAATTCCTAGTGAAGGATTGAGAGATGAAGCTAGGAAAGTTCGATGATTGGTTTATATGCTTGATTTATGCTTAGTTTTTAATAGTTTTTGGGTTAGTTTTTAGGCTAATTTAGGCTAAGTTCATTCCTTTTCCATCTTTTTGAGCATTTTTCCTCCCTTGCGCTCTTTCTTTAGGTGTTTGTTTATTTTTTAGGATTTGGGAGCACGCTTGGAGGGTCTATGCACAAGCCCGAGGCAAGGCGTTGAAGAAATGGAGCACCAAGGAGCTCGAAAGAAGAGAAGAAAGAGAAGAAGTGGCTGACCCGAGGGCCCGAATGCGTGGACACGCCCGGGTCAGCCCAGCCAGACCAAAATAGCGCGTTCCACACAGCAGACCCGTCCGGGTCTGGTGACCCGAGGGCTCAGGTCTGCCAACCCGAAGGCTCAAGTTCTTAGACCCGCCCGGGTCGCAAGTTTTGAGAAACCTCCAAGGTTCCTGACAAGTTGACCCGCCCGGGTCAGGTGACCCGAGGGCTCGGGTCATGTCACCCGCCCGGGTCGGGTCATTTTCCAAAAACGGTTTTGCGACTTTGTTTGTTTTAATGCGGGGGATGTTTTGTAATTTTCTTTTTTATTTCTTATGACTATAAAAGAGGGACTCCTCTTTCTAACATAAGCAATTTTGAACAAGAGATTAGAGAGAAATTAGATCATGTTTTAGCATTCAAGTTTAGAGCAAAATCCCAGGAGAGAGAAAAGTGGAAGTTTGAAGCTTTTGGATCTCCATTCTTCATTTATGAAAGCTTAAAGTTGGTAATCTTTGTTAATTTTCTTCTTCCCTTCCATTATTCTTGCTTATTTCATGCTTTGTTTGTTTAGATCTTGCATTATTAGTAGATTATTTGCAATTTTCCTCTTTTCCTCCATGGTTATGGTGATTAAGTTATTTCATGCTTTGTATTGTTTTATTTCCATAATGTGTGAGTTGTTTCTTACTAGGGGAAGGGATGTAACCTTCATTTACTCTATGAATCTTAGATCTAAGTTAGGGGGTTAACTTTTTGGGTTGAACTTGTTGATCAAACTTGTTTTACTCGGTTTGTTTGGTGCTTGATCACCACTTAACTTGCATATTCGGAATTCCTAGTGAAGGATTGAGAGATGAAGCTAGGAAAGTTTGATGATTGGTTTATATGCTTGATTTATGCATAGTTTTGAATAGTTTTTGTGTTAGTTTTTAGGCTAATTTAGGCTAAGTTCATTCTTTTTCCTTCTTTTTGTGCATTTTTCCTCCCTCGCGCTGTTTCTTTGGGTGTTTGTTTATATTTCAGGATTTGGGAGCACGCTTGGAGGGTCTATGCACAAGCCCGAGGCAAAGCGTTGAACAAATGGAGCATCAAGGTGCTCGTAAGAAGAGAAGAATGCGAAGAAGTGGCTGACCCGAGCTCCCGGGTGTGTGGACCCGCCCGGGTTAGCCCAGCCAGACCAAAATAGCGCATTCCACACAGCAGACCCGTCCGGGTCTAGTGACCCGAGGGCTCGGGTCTGCCAACCCAAGGGTACAGGTTCTTAGACCCGTCCGGGTCGCAAGTTTTGAGAAACCTCCAAGCATCCTGACAAGTTGACCCGCCCGGGTCAGATGACCCGAGGGCTCGGGTCATGTCACCCGAGTTCTCGGGTCATGTCACCAGCCCGGGTCGGGTCATTTTCCGGAAAAGGTTTTGCAACTTTGTTTTTTTTATTGCGGGGGCTGTTTTGTTATATTATGTTTTATTCCTTATGACTATAAAAGAGGGACTCCTCTTATTCTAACATAAGCAATTTTGAACAAGAGATTAGAGAGAAATTAGATCATGTTTTAGCATTCAAGTTTAGAGCAAAATCCCAGGAGAGAGAAAAGTGGAAGTTTGAAGCTTTTGGATCTCCATTCTTCATTTATGAAAGCTTAAAGTTGGTAATCTTTGTTAATTTTCTTCTTCCCTTCCATTATTCTTGCTTATTTCATGCTTTGTTTGTTTAGATCTTGCTTTATTAGTTGATTATTGTAATTTTCCTGTTTTCCTCCATGGTTATGGTGATTAAGTTATTTCAAGCTTTGTTTTGTTTTATTTCCATAATGTGTGAGTAGTTTCTTTCTAGGGGAAGGGATGTAACCTTCATTTACTCGTTGAATCTTAGATCTAAGTTAGGGGGTTAACTTTTGGGGTTGAACTTGTTGATCAAACTTGTTTTACTTGGTTTGTTGGGTGCTTGATCACCACTTAACTTGCATATTTGGAATTCCTAGTGAAGGATTGAGAGATGAAGCTACGAAAGTTTGATGATTTGTTTATATGCTTGATTTATGCATAGTTTTGAATAGTTTTTGTGTTAGTTTTAAGGCTAATTTAGGCTAAGTTCATTCTTTTTCCTTCTTTTTGTGCATTTTTCCTCCCTCGTGCTCTTTCTTTGGGTGTTTGGTTATATTTCAGGATTTGGGAGCACGCTTGGAGGGTCTATGCACAAGCCCGAGGCAAAGCGTTGAAGAAATGGAGCACCAAGGTGCTCGAAAGAAGAGAAGAATGAGAAGAAGTGGCTGACCCGAGAGCCCGGGTGCGTGGACTCGCCTGGGTCAGCCCGGCCAGATTAAAATATCGCATTCCACACAGCAGACCCGTCCGGGTCTAGTGACCCGAGGATTCGGGTTCTTACACCCGCCCGGGTCGCAAGTTTTGAGAAACCTCCAAGGTTCCTGACAAGTTGACCCGCCCAGGTCAGATGACCCAAGGGCTCCGATCATGTCACCCAAGTGCTCGGGTCATGTCACCAGCCCGGGTCGGGTCATTTTCCGGAAACGGTTTTGCGACTTTGTTTGTTTTAATGCGGGGGCTGGTTTGTTATTTTCTGTTCTATTTCTTATGACTATAAAAGAGGGACTCCTCTTATTCTAACATAAGCAATTTTTAACTAGTGATTAGAGAGAAATTAGATCTGGTTTTAGCATTCAAGTTTAGAGCAAAACCCTAGGAGAGAGAAAAGTGGAAGTTTGAAGCTTTTGGATCTCCATTCTTCATTTATGAAAGCTTAAAGTTAGTAATCTTTGTTTATTTTCTTCTTCCCTACCATTATTCTTGCTTATTTCATGCTTTGTTTGTTTAGATCTAGCTTTATTAGTTGATTATTTGCAATTTTCCTCTTTTCTTCCATGGTTATGGTGATTAAGTTATTTCAAGCTTTGTTTTGATTTATTTCCATAATGTGTGAGTAGTTTCTTACTAGGGGAAGGGATGTAACCTTCATTTACTCTTTGAATCTTAGATCTAAGTTAGGGGGTTAACTTTTGGGGTTGAACTTGTTGATCAAACTTATTTTACTCGGTTTGTTGGGTGCTTGATCACCACTTAACTTGCATATTTGGAATTCCTAGTGAAGGATTGGGAGATGAAGCTAGGAAAGTTTGATGATTTGTTTATATGCTTGATTTATGCTTAGTTTTGAATAGTTTTTGTGTTAGTTTTTAGGCTAATTTAGGCTAAGTTCATTCCTTTTCCTTCTTTTTATGCATTTTTCCTCCCTCGCGCTCTTTCTTTGGGTGTTTGTTTATATTTCAGGATTTGGGAGCACGCTTGGAGGGTCTATGCACAAGCCCGAGGCAAAGCGTTGAAGAAATGGAGCACCAAAGAGCTCGAAAGAAGAGAAGAAAGAGAAGAAGTGGCTGACACGAGGGCCCGGGTGCCTGGACCCGCCCGGGTCAGCCCAGCCAGAGCAAAATAGCGCGTTCCACACAGCAGACCCGTCCGGGTCTAGTGACCCGATGGCTCGGGTCTGCCAACCCGAGGGCTCGGGTTCTTAGACCCGTCTGGGTGGCAGGTTTTGAGAAACCTCCAAGGTTCCTGACAAGTTGACCCGCCCGGGTCAGATGACCCGAGGGCTCGGGTCATGTCACCAGAGTGCTCGGGTCATGTTCCGGAAACGGTTTTGCGACTTTGTTTGTTTTAATGCGGGGGTTGTTTTGTTATTTTCTGTGTTATTTCTTATGACTATAAAAGAGGGACTCCTCTTATTCTAACATAAGCAATTTTTAACTAGAGATTAGAGAGAAAATAGATCTGGTTTTAGCATTCAAATTTAGAGCAAAACCCTAGGAGTGAGAAAGTGGAAGTTTGAAGCTTTTGGATCTCCATTCTTCATTTATGAAAGCTTAAAGTTGGTAATCTTTGTTTATTTTCTTCTTCCCTTTCATTATTCTTGCTTATTTCATGCTTTGTTTGTTTTGATCTTGCTTTATTAGTTGATTATTTGCAATTTTCCTCTTTTCCTCCATGGTTATGGTGATTAAGTTATTTTTAGCTTTGTTTTGTTTTATTTCCATAATGTGTGAGTAGTTTCTTACTAGGGGAAGGGATGTAACCTTCATTTACTCTTTGAATCTTAGATCTAAGTTAGGGGGTTAACATTTGGGGTTGAACTTGTTGATCAAACTTGTTTTACTTGGTTTGTTGGGTGCTTAATCACCACTTAACTTGCATATTTGGAATTCTTTGTGAAGGATTGAGAGATGAAGCTTGGAAAGTTTGATGATTGGTTTATATGCTTGATTTATGCTTAGTTTTGAATAGTTTTTGTGTTAGTTTTAAGGCTAATTTAGGCTAAGTTCATTCCTTTTCCTTTTTTTGTGCATTTTTCCTCCTCCGCGCTCTTTCTTTGGGTGTTTGTTTATATTTCAGGATTTGGGAGCATGCTTGGAGGGTCTATGCACAAGCCCGAGGCAAAGCGTTGAAGAAATGGAGCACCAAAGAGCTCGAAAGAAGAGAAGAATGAGAAGAAGTGGCTGACCCGAGAGCCCGGGTGCGTGGACCCGCCCGGATCAGCCCAACCAGACCAAAATAGCGCATTCCACACAGCAGACCCGTCCGGGTCTAGTGACCCGAGGGCTCGGGTCTGCCAACCCGAGGGTTCGGGTTCTTAGACCCGCTCGGGTCGCAAGTTTTGAGAAACCTCCAAGGTTCCTGACAAGTTGACCCGCCCGGGTCAGATGAACCAAGGGCTCGGATCATGTCACCCTGAGTGCTCGGGTCATGTCACCAGCCCGGGTCGGGTCATTTTCCGGAAACGGTTTTTCGACTTTGTTTGTTTTAATGCGGGGGCTGTTTTGTTATTTTCTGTTTTATTTCTTATGACTATAAAAGAGGGACTCCTCTTATTCTAACATAAGCAATTTTTAACTAGAGATTAGAGAGAAATTAGATCTGGATTTAGCAGTCAAGTTTAGAGCAAAACCCTAGGAGAGAGAAAAGTGGAAGTTTGAAGCTTTTGGATCTCCATTCTTCATTTATGAAAGCTTAAAGTTGGTAATCTTTGTTAATTTTCTTCTTCCCTTCCATTATTCTTGCTTATTTCATGCTTTGTTTGTTTAGATCTTGCATTATTAGTAGATTATTTGCAATTTTCCTCTTTTCCTCCATGGTTATGGTGATTAAGTTATTTCATGCTTTGTATTGTTTTATTTCCATAATGTGTGAGTTGTTTCTTACTAGGGGAAGGGATGTAACCTTCATTTACTCTATGAATCTTAGATCTAAGTTAGGGGGTTAACTTTTTGGGTTGAACTTGTTGATCAAACTTGTTTTACTCGGTTTGTTTGGTGCTTGATCACCACTTAACTTGCATATTCGGAATTCCTAGTGAAGGATTGAGAGATGAAGCTAGGAAAGTTTGATGATTGGTTTATATGCTTGATTTATGCATAGTTTTGAATAGTTTTTGTGTTAGTTTTTAGGCTAATTTAGGCTAAGTTCATTCTTTTTCCTTCTTTTTGTGCATTTTTCCTCCCTCGCGCTGTTTCTTTGGGTGTTTGTTTATATTTCAGGATTTGGGAGCACGCTTGGAGGGTCTATGCACAAGCCCGAGGCAAAGCGTTGAACAAATGGAGCATCAAGGTGCTCGTAAGAAGAGAAGAATGCGAAGAAGTGGCTGACCCGAGCTCCCGGGTGTGTGGACCCGCCCGGGTTAGCCCAGCCAGACCAAAATAGCGCATTCCACACAGCAGACCCGTCCGGGTCTAGTGACCCGAGGGCTCGGGTCTGCCAACCCAAGGGTACAGGTTCTTAGACCCGTCCGGGTCGCAAGTTTTGAGAAACCTCCAAGCATCCTGACAAGTTGACCCGCCCGGGTCAGATGACCCGAGGGCTCGGGTCATGTCACCCGAGTTCTCGGGTCATGTCACCAGCCCGGGTCGGGTCATTTTCCGGAAAAGGTTTTGCAACTTTGTTTTTTTTATTGCGGGGGCTGTTTTGTTATATTATGTTTTATTCCTTATGACTATAAAAGAGGGACTCCTCTTATTCTAACATAAGCAATTTTTAACTAGAGATTAGAGAGAAATTAGATCTGGTTTTAGCATTCAAGTTTAGAGCAAAATCCTAGGAGAGAGAAAAGTGGAAGTTTGAAGCTTTTGGATTTTCATTCTTCATTTATGAAAGCTTAAAGTTGGTAATCATTGTTTATTTTCTTCTTCCCTTCCATTATTCTTGCTTATTTCATGCTTTGTTTGTTTAGATCTTGCTTTATTAGTTGATTATTGTAATTTTCCTGTTTTCCTCCATGGTTATGGTGATTAAGTTATTTCAAGCTTTGTTTTGTTTTATTTCCATAATGTGTGAGTAGTTTCTTTCTAGGGGAAGGGATGTAACCTTCATTTACTCGTTGAATCTTAGATCTAAGTTAGGGGGTTAACTTTTGGGGTTGAACTTGTTGATCAAACTTGTTTTACTTGGTTTGTTGGGTGCTTGATCACCACTTAACTTGCATATTTGGAATTCCTAGTGAAGGATTGAGAGATGAAGCTACGAAAGTTTGATGATTTGTTTATATGCTTGATTTATGCATAGTTTTGAATAGTTTTTGTGTTAGTTTTAAGGCTAATTTAGGCTAAGTTCATTCTTTTTCCTTCTTTTTGTGCATTTTTCCTCCCTCGTGCTCTTTCTTTGGGTGTTTGGTTATATTTCAGGATTTGGGAGCACGCTTGGAGGGTCTATGCACAAGCCCGAGGCAAAGCGTTGAAGAAATGGAGCACCAAGGTGCTCGAAAGAAGAGAAGAATGAGAAGAAGTGGCTGACCCGAGAGCCCGGGTGCGTGGACTCGCCTGGGTCAGCCCGGCCAGATTAAAATATCGCATTCCACACAGCAGACCCGTCCGGGTCTAGTGACCCGAGGATTCGGGTTCTTACACCCGCCCGGGTCGCAAGTTTTGAGAAACCTCCAAGGTTCCTGACAAGTTGACCCGCCCAGGTCAGATGACCCAAGGGCTCCGATCATGTCACCCAAGTGCTCGGGTCATGTCACCAGCCCGGGTCGGGTCATTTTCCGGAAACGGTTTTGCGACTTTGTTTGTTTTAATGCGGGGTCTGGTTTGTTATTTTTCGTTTCTATTTCTTATGACTATAAAAGAGGGACTCCTCTTATTCTAACATAAGCAATTTTTAACTAGTGATTAGAGAGAAATTAGATCTGGTTTTAGCATTCAAGTTTAGAGCAAAACCCTAGGAGAGAGAAAAGTGGAAGTTTGAAGCTTTTGGATCTCCATTCTTCATTTATGAAAGCTTAAAGTTAGTAATCTTTGTTTATTTTCTTCTTCCCTACCATTATTCTTGCTTATTTCATGCTTTGTTTGTTTAGATCTAGCTTTATTAGTTGATTATTTGCAATTTTCCTCTTTTCTTCCATGGTTATGGTGATTAAGTTATTTCAAGCTTTGTTTTGATTTATTTCCATAATGTGTGAGTAGTTTCTTACTAGGGGAAGGGATGTAACCTTCATTTACTCTTTGAATCTTAGATCTAAGTTAGGGGGTTAACTTTTGGGGTTGAACTTGTTGATCAAACTTATTTTACTCGGTTTGTTGGGTGCTTGATCACCACTTAACTTGCATATTTGGAATTCCTAGTGAAGGATTGGGAGATGAAGCTAGGAAAGTTTGATGATTTGTTTATATGCTTGATTTATGCTTAGTTTTGAATAGTTTTTGTGTTAGTTTTTAGGCTAATTTAGGCTAAGTTCATTCCTTTTCCTTCTTTTTATGCATTTTTCCTCCCTCGCGCTCTTTCTTTGGGTGTTTGTTTATATTTCAGGATTTGGGAGCACGCTTGGAGGGTCTATGCACAAGCCCGAGGCAAAGCGTTGAAGAAATGGAGCACCAAAGAGCTCGAAAGAAGAGAAGAAAGAGAAGAAGTGGCTGACACGAGGGCCCGGGTGCCTGGACCCGCCCGGGTCAGCCCAGCCAGAGCAAAATAGCGCGTTCCACACAGCAGACCCGTCCGGGTCTAGTGACCCGATGGCTCGGGTCTGCCAACCCGAGGGCTCGGGTTCTTAGACCCGTGTGGGTGGCAGGTTTTGAGAAACCTCCAAGGTTCCTGACAAGTTGACCCGCCCGGGTCAGATGACCCGAGGGCTCGGGTCATGTCACCAGAGTGCTCGGGTCATGTTCCGGAAACGGTTTTGCGACTTTGTTTGTTTTAATGCGGGGGTTGTTTTGTTATTTTCTGTGTTATTTCTTATGACTATAAAAGAGGGACTCCTCTTATTCTAACATAAGCAATTTTTAACTAGAGATTAGAGAGAAAATAGATCTGGTTTTAGCATTCAAATTTAGAGCAAAACCCTAGGAGTGAGAAAGTGGAAGTTTGAAGCTTTTGGATCTCCATTCTTCATTTATGAAAGCTTAAAGTTGGTAATCTTTGTTTATTTTCTTCTTCCCTTTCATTATTCTTGCTTATTTCATGCTTTGTTTGTTTTGATCTTGCTTTATTAGTTGATTATTTGCAATTTTCCTCTTTTCCTCCATGGTTATGGTGATTAAGTTATTTTTAGCTTTGTTTTGTTTTATTTCCATAATGTGTGAGTAGTTTCTTACTAGGGGAAGGGATGTAACCTTCATTTACTCTTTGAATCTTAGATCTAAGTTAGGGGGTTAACATTTGGGGTTGAACTTGTTGATCAAACTTGTTTTACTTGGTTTGTTGGGTGCTTAATCACCACTTAACTTGCATATTTGGAATTCTTTGTGAAGGATTGAGAGATGAAGCTTGGAAAGTTTGATGATTGGTTTATATGCTTGATTTATGCTTAGTTTTGAATAGTTTTTGTGTTAGTTTTAAGGCTAATTTAGGCTAAGTTCATTCCTTTTCCTTTTTTTTGTGCATTTTTCCTCCTCCGCGCTCTTTCTTTGGGTGTTTGTTTATATTTCAGGATTTGGGAGCATGCTTGGAGGGTCTATGCACAAGCCCGAGGCAAAGCGTTGAAGAAATGGAGCACCAAAGAGCTCGAAAGAAGAGAAGAATGAGAAGAAGTGGCTGACCCGAGAGCCCGGGTGCGTGGACCCGCCCGGATCGCCCAACTGGACCACCAAAATAGCGCATTCCACACAGCAGACCCGTCCGGGTCTAGTGACCCGAGGGCTCGGGTCTGCCAACCCGAGGGTTCGGGTTCTTAGACCCGCTCGGGTCGCAAGTTTTGAGAAACCTCCAAGGTTCCTGACAAGTTGACCCGCCCGGGTCAGATGAACCAAGGGCTCGGATCATGTCACCCTGAGTGCTCGGGTCATGTCACCAGCCCGGGTCGGGTCATTTTCCGGAAACGGTTTTTCGACTTTGTTTGTTTTAATGCGGGGGCTGTTTTGTTATTTTCTGTTTTATTTCTTATGACTATAAAAGAGGGACTCCTCTTATTCTAACATAAGCAATTTTTAACTAGAGATTAGAGAGAAATTAGATCTGGATTTAGCATTCAAGTTTAGAGCAAAACCCTAGGAGAGAGAAAAGTGGAAGTTTGAAGCTTTTGGATCTCCATTCTTCATTTATGAAAGCTTAAAGTTGGTAATCTTTGTTTATTTTCTTCTTCCCTTCCATTATTCTTGCTTATTTCATGCTTCGTTTGTTTAGATCTAGCTTTATTAGTTGATTATTTGCAATTTTCCTCTTTTCCTCCATGGTTATGGTGATTAAGTTATTTCAAGCTTTGTTTTGATTTATTTCCATAATGTGTGAGTAGTTTCTTACTAGGGGAAGGGATGTAACCTTCATTTACTCTTTGAATCTTAGATCTAAGTTAGGGGGTTAACTTTTGGGGTTGAACTTGTTGATCAAACTTATTTTACTCGGTTTGTTGGGTGCTTGATCACCACTTAACTTGCATATTTGGAATTCCTAGTGAAGGATTGAGAGATGAAGCTAGGGAAGTTTGATGATTGGTTTATATGCTTGATTTATGCTTAGTTTTGAATAGTTTTTGTGTTAGTTTTTAGGCTAATTTATGCTAAGTTCATTCCTTTTCCTTCTTTTTGTGCATTTTTCCTCCCTCGCGCTCTTTCTTTGGGTGTTTGTTTATATTTCAGGATTTGGGAGCATGCTTGGAGGGTCTATGCACAAGCCCGAGGCAAAGCGTTGAAGAAATGGAGCACCAAAGAGCTCGAAAGAAGAGAAGAAAGAGAAAAAGTGGCTGACACGAGGGCCCGGGTGCGTGGACCCGTCCGGGTCAGCCCAGCCAGACCAAAATAGCACGTTCCACACAGCAGACCCGTCCGGGTCTAGTGACCCGAGGGCTCGGGTCTGCCAACCGAGGGCTCGGGTTCTTAGACCCGTCCGGGTGGCTGGTTTTGAGAAACCTCCAAGGTTCCTGACAAGTTGACCCGCCCGGGTCAGATGACCCGAGGGCTCTGGTCATGTCACCAGAGTGCTCGGGTCATGTTCCGAAAACGATTTTGCGACTTTGTTTGTTTTAATGCAGGGGCTGTTTTGTTATTTTCTGTTTTATTTCTTATGACTATAAAAGAGGGTCTCCTCTTATTCTAACATAAGCAATTTTTAACTAGAGATTAGAGAGAAATTAGATCTGGTTTTAGCATTCAAGTTTAGAGCAAAACCCTAGGAGAGAGAAAAGTGGAAGTTTGAAGCTTTTCGATCTCCATTCTTTATTTATGAAAGCTTAATGTTGGTAATCTTTGTTTATTTTCTTCTTCTCTTCCATTATTCTTGCTTATTTCATGCTTTCTTTGTTTTGATCTTGCCTTATTAGTTGATTATTTGCAATTTTCCTCTTTTCCTCCATGGTTATGGTGATTAAGTTATTTCAAGCTTTGTTTTGTTTTATTTCCATAATGTGTGAGTAGTTTCTTACTAGGGGAAGGGATGTAACCTTCATTTACTCTTTGAATCTTAGATCTAAGTTAGGGGGTTAACTTTTGGGGTTGAACTTGTTGATCAAACTTGTTTTACATGGTTTGTTGGGTGCTTGATCACCACTTAACTTGCATATTTGGAATTCCTAGTGAAGGATTGAGAGATGAAGCTAGGAAAGTTTGATGATTGGTTTATATGCTTGATTTATGCTTAGTTTTGAATAGTTTTTGTGTTAGTTTTAAGGCTAATTTAGGCTAAGTTCATTCCTTTTCCTTCTTTTTGTGCGTTTTTCCTCCCTCGCGCTCTTTCTTTGGGTGTTTGTTTATATTTCAGTATTTGGGAGCACGCTTGGAGGGTATATGCACAAGCCCGAGGCAAAGCGTTGAAGAAATGGAGAACCAAGGTGCTCGAAAGAAGAGAAGAATGAGAAGAAGTGGCTAACCCGGGAGCCCGGGTGCGTGGACCCGCCCGGGTCAGCCCAGCCAGACCAAAATAGCGTATTCCACACAGCAGACCCGTCCGGGTCTAGTGGCCCGAGGGCTCGGGTCTGCCAATCTGAGGGTTCGGGTTCTTAGACCCGCCTTGGTCGCAAGTTTTAAGAAACCTCCAAGGTTCCTGACAAGTTGACCCGCCTGGGTCAGATGACCCGAGGGCTCGGGTCATGTCACCAGCCCGGGTCGGCTCATTTTCCAGAAACGGTTTTGCGACTTTGTTTGTTTTAATGCGGGGGCTGTTTTGTTATTTTCTGTTTTATTTCTTATGACTATAATAGAGGGACTCCTCTTATTCTAACATAAGCAATTTTTAACTAGAGATTAGAGAGAAATTAGATCTGGTTTTAGCATTCAAGTTTAGAGCAAAACCCTAGGAGAGAGAAAAGTGGAAGTTTAAAGCTTTTGGATCTCCATTCTTCATTTATGAAAGCTTAAAGTTGGTAATCTTTGTTTATTTTCTTCTTCCCTTCCATTTTTCTTGCTTATTTCATGCTTTGTTTGTTTAGATCTTGCTTTATTAGTTGATTATTTGCAATTTTCCTCTTTTCCTCCATGGTTATGGTGATTAAGTTATTTCAAGCTTTGTTTTGTTTTGTTTCCATAATGTGTGAGTAGTTTCTTACTAGTGAAAGGGATGTAACCTTCATATACTCTTTGTATCTTAGATCTAAGTTAGGGGGTTAACTTTTGGGGTTGAACTTGTTGATCAAACTTATTTTACTTGGTTTGTTGGGTGCTTGATCACCACTTAACTTGCATATTTGGAATTCCTTGTGAAGGATTGAGAGATGAAGCTAGGAAAGTTTGATGATTGGTTCATATGCTTGATTTATGCTTAGTTTTGAATAGTTTTTGTGTTAGTTTTTAGGCTAATTTAGCCTAAGTTCATTCCTTTTCCTTCTTTTTGTGCATTTTTCCTCCCTCGCGCTCTTTCTTTGGGTGTTTATTTATATTTCAGGATTTGGGAGCACGCTTGGAGGGTCTATGGACAAGCCAGAGGCAAAGCGTTGAAGAAATGGAGCACCAAAGAGCTCGAAAGAAGAGAAGAAAGAGAAGAAGTGGCTGACACGAGGGCCCGGGTGCGTGGACCCGCCCGGGTCAGCCCAGCCAGACCAAAATAGCGCGTTCCACACAGCTGACCCGTCCGGGTCTGGTGACCCGAGGGCTCGGGTCTGCCAACCCGAGGGCTAGGGTTCTTAGACCCGCCCGGGTGGCAGGTTTTGAGAAACCTCCAAGGTTCCTAACAAGTTGACCCGCCCGGGTCAGATAACCCGAGGGCTCGGGTCATGTCACCCGAGGGCTCGGGTCATGTCACCAGAGTGCTCAGGTCATTTTCCGGAAAAGGTTTTGCGACATTGTTTGTGTTAATGCGGGGATTGTTTTGTAATTTTCTATTTTATTTCTAAATACTATAAAAGTGGGAATCCTCTTATTCTAACTTATGCAATTTTTAACTAGAGATTAGAGAGAAATTAAATCTTGTTTTAGCATTCAAGTTTAGAGCAAATTCCTAGGAGAGAGAAAAGTGGAAGTTTGAAGCTTTTGGATCTCCATTCTTCATTTATGAAAGCTTAAAGTTGGTAATCTTTGTTTATTTTCTTCTTCCCTTCCATTATTCTTGCTTATTTCATGCTTTGTTTGTTTAGATCTTGCTTTATTAGTTGATTATTTGCAATTTTTCTATTTTCCTCCATGGTTATGGTGATTAAGTTATTTCAAGCTTTGTTTTGTTTTATTTCCATAATGTGTGAGTAGTTTCTTACTAGGGGAAGGGATGTAACCTTCATTTACTCTTTGAATCTTAGATCTAAGTTAGGGGGTTAACTTTTGGGGTTGAACTTGTTGATCAAACTTGTTTTACATGGTTTGTTGGGTGCTTGATCACCTCTTAACTTGCATATTTGGAAATCCTAGTGAAGGTTTGAGAGATGAAGCTAGGAAAGTTTGATGATTGGTTCATATGCTTGATTTATATTTAGTTTTGAATAGTTTTTGTGTTAGTTTTTAGGCTAATTTATGCTAAGTTCGTTCCTTTTCCTTCTTTTTGTGCATTTTTCCTCCCTCGCGCTCTTTCTTTGGGTGTTTGTTTATATTTCAGGATTTGGGAGCACCCTTGGAGGGTCTATGGACAAGCCCGAGGCAAAGCGTTGAAGAAATGGAGCACCAAAGAGCTCGAAATAAGAGAAGAAGGAGAAGAAGTGGCTGACACGAGGGCCCGGGTGCGAGGACCCGCCTGGGTCAGCCGAGCCAGATCAAAATAGCGTCTTCCACACAGCAGACCCGTCTGGGTCTGGTGACCCGAGGGCTCGGGTTCTTAAACCCGCCCGGGTCGCAAGTTTTGAGAAACCTCCAAGGTTCCTGACAAGTTGACCCACCCGGGTCAGATGAACCGAGTGCTCGGGTCATGTCACCCGCCCGGGTCGAGTCATTTTCCGGAAACGGTTTTGCGACTTTGTTTGTTTTAATGCGGGGGCTGTTTTGTAATTTTCTGTTTTATTTCTTATGACTATAAAAGAGGGACTCCTCTTATTCAAACTTAAGCAATTTTTAACTCGAGATTAGAGAGAAATTAGATCTTGCTTTAGCATTCAAGTTTAGAACAAAACCCTAGAAGAGAGAAAAGTGGAAGTTTGAAGCTTTTGGATCTCCATTCTTCATTTATGAAAGGTTAAAGTTGGTAATCTTTGTTTATTTTCTTCTTCCCTTCCATTATTCTTTCTTATTTCATGCTTTGTTTGTTTCGATCTTGCATTATTAGTTGATTATTTGCAATTTTCCTCTTTTCCTCCATGGTTATGGTGATTAAGTTATTTCAAGCTTTGTTTTGTTTTATTTCCATAATGTGTGAGTAGTTTCTAACTAGGGGAAGGGATGTAACCTTCATTTACTCTTTGAATCTTTGATCTAAGTTAGGGGGTTAACTTTTGGGGTTGAACTTGTTGATCAAACTTGCATTACTTGGTTTGTTATGTGCTTGATCACCATTTGACTTGCATATTTGGAATTCCTAGTGAAGGATTGAGAGATGAAGCTAGGAATGTTTGATGATTGGTTTATATGCTTGATTTATGCTTAGTTTTTAATAGTTTTTGTGTTAGTTTTTAGGCTAATTTAGGCTAATTTATGCTCTTTCTTTGGGTGTTTGTTTATATTTTAGGATTTGGGAGCACGCTTGGAGGGTCTATGCACAAGCCCGAGGCACAACGTTGAAGAAATGGAGCTCCAAGGAGCACGAAAGAAGAGAAGAAAGAGAAGAAGTGGCTGACTCGAGGGCCCGAGTGCGAGGACCCGCCCGGGTTCAGCCGAGCCAGACCAAAATAGCACGTTCCACACAGCAGACCCGTCTGGGTCTGGTGACCCGAGGGCTCGGGTCTGCCAACCCGAGGGCTCGGGTTCTATTACCCGCCCGAGTCGCAAGTTTTGAGAAACCTCCAAGGTTCCTGGCAAGTTGACCCGCCTGGGTCAGATTACCCGAGTGCTCGGGTCATGTCAGCCGCCCGGATCGGGTCATGTCAGCCGCCCGGGTCGGGTCATTTTCCGGAAACGGTTTTGCGACTTTGTTTGTTTTAATGCGGGGGCTGTTTTGTAATTTTCTGTTTTATTTCTTATGACTATAAAAGAGGGACTCCTCTTATTCAAACTTAAGCAATTTTTAACTCGAGATTAGAGAGAAATTAGATCTTGCTTTAGCATTCAAGTTTAGAACAAAACCCTAGAAGAGAGAAAAGTGGAAGTTTGAAGCTTTTGGATCTCCATTCTTCATTTATGAAAGGTTAAAGTTGGTAATCTTTGTTTATTTTCTTCTTCCCTTCCATTATTCTTTCTTATTTCATGCTTTGTTTGTTTCGATCTTGCATTATTAGTTGATTATTTGCAATTTTCCTCTTTTCCTCCATGGTTATGGTGATTAAGTTATTTCAAGCTTTGTTTTGTTTTATTTCCATAATGTGTGAGTAGTTTCTAACTAGGGGAAGGGATGTAACCTTCATTTACTCTTTGAATCTTTGATCTAAGTTAGGGGGTTAACTTTTGGGGTTGAACTTGTTGATCAAACTTGCATTACTTGGTTTGTTATGTGCTTGATCACCATTTGACTTGCATATTTGGAATTCCTAGTGAAGGATTGAGAGATGAAGCTAGGAATGTTTGATGATTGGTTTATATGCTTGATTTATGCTTAGTTTTTAATAGTTTTTGTGTTAGTTTTTAGGCTAATTTAGGCTAAGTTCATTCCTTTTCCTTCTTTTTGTGCATTTTTCCTCCCTCGCGCTCTTTCTTTGGGTGTTTGTTTATATTTTAGGATTTGGGAGCACGCTTGGAGGGTCTATGCACAAGCCCGAGGCACAGCGTTGAAGAAATGGAGCTCCAAGGAGCACGAAAGAAGAGAAGAAAGAGAAGAAGTGGCTGACTCGAGGGCCCGAGTGCGAGGACCCGCCCGGGTTCAGCCGAGCCAGACCAAAATAGCACGTTCCACACAGCAGACCCGTCTGGGTCTGGTGACCCGAGGGCTCGGGTCTGCCAACCCGAGGGCTCGGGTTCTATTACCCGCCCGAGTCGCAAGTTTTGAGAAACCTCCAAGGTTCCTGGCAAGTTGACCCGCCTGGGTCAGATTACCCGAGTGCTCGGGTCATGTCAGCCGCCCGGATCGGGTCATGTCAGCCGCCCGGGTCGGGTCATTTTCCGGAAACGGTTTTGCGACTTTGTTTGTTTTAATGCGGGGGCTGTTTTGTAATTTTCTGTTTTATTTCTTATAACTATAAAAGAGGGACTCCTCTTATTCAAACTTAAGCAATTTTTTAACTAGAGATTAGAGTTAAATTAGATCTTGTTTTAGCATTCAAGTTAAGAGCAAAACCCTAGGAGAGAGAAAAGTGAAAGTTTGAAACTTTTGGATCTCCATTCTTCAGTTATGAAAGCTTAAAGTTGGTAATCTTTGTTTATTTTCTTCTTCCCTTCCATTATTCTTGCTTATTTCATGCTTTATTTGTGTAGATCTTGCTTTATTAGTTGATTATTTGCTATTTTCCTCTTTTCCTCCATGGTTATGGTGATTAAGTTATTTCAAGCTTTGTTTTGTTTTATTTCCATAATGTGTGAGTAGTTTCTTACTAGGGGAAGGGATGTAACCTTCATTTACTCTTTGAATCTTTGATCTAAGTTAGGGGATTAACTTTTGGGGTTGAACTTATTGATCAAACTTGTTTTACTTGGTTTGTTGGGTGCTTGATCACCACTTAACTTGCATATTTGGAATTCCTAGTGAAGGATTGAGAGATGAAGCTAGGAATAAACTAAGTTTGGTTGCTAGACTAGGATCTCCATGAAAATAGGCATTTTCTAGTTTAGGGAAGCTTGATTAATCATGTTGTGCTTGATTTGGCTAGATTGGTTGCTCATGGCATGAGAATAGGTCATGAGTGACTAATCAAGCTCCTTTAATTAGCTTGAGAGAGTAATTAGAGTTCATATGTTCGTGATTTTCCCCTTGTGATCCCCCATTTGTTTCCCCTTGGCTTTGATGATTGGATTCTTGGATTGAGTGTTGGTGAATTAGAATCCCCTAGTCCTTTTACCCTTGTTTTATCTCCTTTACTTGCTTGTTGATTTACTTTGCAAATTTCCTAGTTTATTTAGATTTTAGAATCATTGTTGAACTCTCAACAACCCAAAAATTGATTTAGCTCATTGTAGTTAGCTAATTAACTCTTGACTTAACCCTACATCCTTGTGGATTCCGACCCTATACTTATCCTATATTGGATAAATTAGGTTATATTTGGCGAGTATACAACGACCCGTCAAATTTTGGCGCCGTTGCCGGGGAAGTAGCGGTTAACATTAGCTAATTGGTTAATTTTGAGACTAAATTATCTTTTTCTTTATTTTGGTGTGTTTACCTCTTGGATGTTTTTACTAATATTCTCTTTAGCTTTGTTGGTTGCATGTCACGGAGATGGAGGGGCGATCCTACCATCCCCATCAATCATAACCTTGAAAATACATTGAGGCAATTAAGGAGAATCTTTAGGGAACCTACGGTCCAATCGGGTGTTGAACAACCGGGTTTTGAACAAGAGTCGTTTATCTCCACTACTTCTGGCACTATGGGGGATGAGGCTCCTAGAGCATTACGGGATTTTGGGCATCCGAGGCATTTGAACTCAAAAGTGGTATTCGCCGCCCAACTACTACCGCCAACTTCGAATTTTCTCCGTATTTGATTCGCATGATCAAACAAGAGCCTTATGGGGGTATGACTCATGAGTGCCCTCTTGAGCATTTGGCTAACTTCTTGGAGATATGTGCCACGGTGAAGCAAAACAATGTGAGTCAAGAGTTTGTGAGGCTCAACTTATTTCATTTCTCTCTTGTGGGTAAGGCTAAGAAATGGTTGTAATCCATTCCGGAAGACTCTTTAACAACTTTGGCATAAGTTACCACGGCTTTTGTGGATGAATTCTATTCTCAAGAGAAGACCTCCAAAGCTAGGAGGAAGATAGCTAATTTCTCTCAAGAGGAGGATGAGACATTGTATGGAGCTTGGGATAGGTTCAAGGATCTTCGAAGATCTTGTCCTCACCATGGTTATAGTCAATGGATGCTTATGCAAAGCTTCTATGATGGTCTCCTTCCTATGACCTGTGCAAGCCTTGATTCGGGTGCGGGAGGCCAACTAACAAAGCTTCCGGTTGACACTATTGAGCCTACAATTAAAGAGGTAGTACGACACTACTCTTGGGGGAATTCTACTAGAACCGCAAGCAAGAAAAGTGCAAGCAAAGGCAAGTATGATCTTGATGCCATTGACCACATCAATGCAAAACTTGATACCCTTGCCAAGAAATTGGAAAAGGTAAGCTTGGCATCTCCTAGCCAAGGCACTTCCCAAGCTTTTTCTTGTGAGATTTGTGGTGGGTCGGACCATGCTAGCTCTTATTGTGGTGGGTCTATGGACCAAGTTGCTTGGGTGAATACTAGGGGTGAGGGAAATCCTAACTTCAACAACCAAGGGAGATGGAATAACAATGCGAGTGGAGGATGGAAGAACCCTCAACCACCCCAACCTTACAAAGCTAGACCACCCGGATTCCATAACCCCCAACAAACATTCACACAACCACCCCCTAGAGCTCCCTCTAAACCAAATCAACCAAAACAATCCTCTCTTGAATCCACTCTTCAACTCTTCTTAGCTCAACAAACAAAAACCAATGCCGATAACGATAGGAAGTTTAGAGACATACACACCTCCCTCCAACAAATGAATCCCCACAATAAGATCATTGAAACCCAACTTGCCCAAGTCACTCAACAAGTGAGCAACAACTCTTCAAACTCTTCCACCCAACTTCCTAGCCAACCTATTATCCGAGAGCAAGCTAAAGCCATCACTTTGAGATCCGGGGCTCACTATGAGGGTCTTGAGATGCCTACACTTGATGATGCTAACCCCTCCAATGAGAGTGAGAATGTGGATAGTGAAGTTGATAATGAAAATGTCGTTGTGGAAGACATTCATGAGGATGGCACTCCTAAGGTTTTTGAACCCGAAAAGTCAAGTAAAGAGCCTCCTCCAATGAAGAGCTACACTCCTCCGGTCCCATATCCTCAAAGGTTAGTAAAGAAGCACTTCAATGACAAATTTGTCAAGTTTCTTGAGGTAATGAAAGGTTTACAAGTTCATATTCCATTTCTCCAAGCGATGGCTCAAATGCCCAACTATGCCAAGTTTCTAAAGGAACTTCTTTCTAACAAGTCCAAACTTGAAGAAAGTTCCACCATTGCGCTCACCGCCGAAGTTAGTGCGGTCCTCCAAAACAAGCTCCCCAAAAAGCTTGAAGATCCGGGGTCTTTCTCCATACCATTGAGAATTGGAGATTTTGAGCCAAAGAGAGCATTGGCCGATCTTGGGGCTAGTGTAAGCTTAATGCCACTCTCCATTGCAAAGAAGCTCAAGTTTGAGCTTAAGCCAACAAGAAGAGTGATACAACTAGCAGATCGCTCCGTTAAGGTGCCCGTTGGAGAATTGGAGGACGTTCCGGTGCAAGTTGGGAGAGTCTTCATCCCTTGTGACTTTGTAGTGATGGAAATGGAACAAGACTCCCAAGTCCCTCTTATTTTGGGAAGGCCTTTCTTGAAAACGGCCGGAGTGCTAGTTGACATGAAGAGAGATGTAATGACATTGAGGGTTGGGGATGAGAAGATGGAGTTCGCTTTCAACAAGAGCATGCAAGCCCCTATTATGGAAGAAGTGCATCGGATCGACACCCTTGAGCAAGAAGTGCTAAGCCTAAGGGCTTTAGTTGAAGCAAGGGATCCTCTTGAAGATGTGCTCCTAGGGGAAGAACAAGAAAAGGAGGGTGAAGCTTGGCACCTCAAGCAAGCCATGGACAAGGCACCAATCTACCAACCTACTCATGCAAGCTTCGAGGTTTTGGAGGCTTCATTAGAAAAAGAGGAGAGGACTACGCCTCCTCCTACATGTGAGTTAAAACCCCTCCCCCTTTCTTTGACATATGTTTTTCTTGGAGATAACGAGACTTACCCCGTGATTGTCAATTCTACACTCAATGGGCCTTCTCTTGACAAACTTCTTTGTGTTCTAAAACAACATCGAAGTGCCATTGGGTATACAATTGATGATCTCAAGGGTCTAAGTCCCACCTTGTGTATGCATCGAATTCATTTGGATGATGGTCAAGCCTCGTCAATTGAGCCTCAAAGAAGGCTAAATCCTAACATGAAGGAAGTGGTAAAAAAGGAAGTTTTGAAACTCCTTGAGGCGGGGATAATCTACCCTATCTCGGATAGTAGGTGGGTTAGCCCCGTTCAAGTTGTCCCAAAAAAGGGAGGAATGACCGTCATCAAGAATGACAAAGGTGAGCTTATCTCCACAAGATCGGTCACCGGGTGGCGCATGTGCATTGATTATCGTAAGTTGAATAAAGCCACCCGGAAAGACCATTTCCCCCTCCCTTTTATTGACCAAATGCTTGGAAGATTGGCGGGTCATACCCATTTTTGCTTTTTGGATGGTTATTCGGGGTTCTTTCAAATTCACATTCACCCTGACCAAGAGAAGACAACATTCACATGTCCATTTGGCACCTTCGCTTATCGAAGGATGCCATTTGGATTGTGTAATGCTCCTTCCACCTTCCAAAGGTGTATGACCGCCATTTTTTCGGACATGCTTGAATCAACCATATTAGTTTTCATGGATGACTTCTCCGTGGTAGGTTCATCTTTTGACATTTGTCTCTCCAACCTTCAAAAGGTTTTAGAGAGATGTCAAAAGATGAATCTCATTCTTAATTGGAAAAAATGCCATTTTATGGTTGAAGATGGCATAGTCCTTGGTCATAAGATATCTCAAAAAGGGATTGAGGTGGATAGGGCTAAAATTGAGGTTATTGAGAAATTGCCTCCCCCAACTTCGGTGAAGGGAGTGAGATCTTTTCTTGGGCATGCGGGCTTTTATCGCCGTTTTATCAAAGATTTCTCAAAAATCTCAAAGCCCCTATCCAATTTGCTTCAAAAAGACATTGAATTCAAATTTGACAAAGATTGCATGCATGCTTTTGAAACTCTAAAAAAGACCCTAATTTCCGCCCCCATAGTGCAAGCTCCGGATTGGAGCTTGCCTTTTGAACTAATGTGTGATGCTAGTGATAGCGCAGTGGAAGCCGTTTTAGGACAAAGAAAAGAAGGGAAGCTACATGTGATCTACTATGCAATCAAGACGCTTGATTCCGCTCAACGAAACTATGCCACCACGGAGAAGGAACTCCTAGCAATCGTTTTTGCTTTTGACAAGTTCCGGTCATACCTTGTGTGCTCCAAGGTGGTGGTATACACGGATCATGCGGCTATCAAGTACCTCATGACCAAGAAGGATGTCAAGCCTCGGTTAATTAGGTGGATCCTTCTCCTACAAGAGTTTGATATTGAGATCAAAGACAAGAAGGGCACCAAAAATTCAGTTGCCGACCACCTCTCTCGCCTTCCCATGAATGATATGCAAGACTTGGACCCTCCCATCAATGATTCTCTCCAAGATGATTTTCTCTATGTCGTTAAGGCCATGTATGCTCCGTGGTTCGCGGATTTTGCTAATTTTCATGCTAGTGGAGTCATACCGGATGACCTTAACTACCAACAAAAGCGGAGATTCATGCATGAAGCTAAGCACTATGTATGGGAGGACCCATACTTGTTCAAGAGGGGGGTGGATGGTATTTATTGGAGGTGTCTCCCGGATGATGAGATTGAAGATGTAATAGGGATGTGCCATTCATCCCCATGTGGTGGTCATATGGGAGCCGACAAGACCGTGGCAAAGATTTTGCAATGTGGTTTATTTTGGCCAAGCATGTTCAAGGATGTTTGGGGCTTTGTCATGGCTTGTGATCGGTGCCAAAGAGTTGGCAATATCTCAAAGAGGCATAAACTACCCCTTACAAGCATCTTGGAGTTGGAAGTTTTTTATGTTTGGGGGATTGATTTCATGAGTCCTTTCCCCTCCTCCCTTGGTAACCGCTACATCTTAGTGTCGGTTGATTATGTTTCTAAATGGGTTGAAGCAATCGCCTCCCCTACAAATGATGCTAAGGTAGTGATCAAGCTATTTAAGAAGGTGACATTTCCCCGTTTCGGAGTTCCAAGAGCCATCATTAGTGATAGGGGATCACACTTCGCCAAGAAATCATTCAAGACCCTTCTTGAATATCGGGTGCATCACAAAATGGGTCTCCCTTACCACCCTCAATCTAGTGGTCAAGCGGAGATATCTAATAGAGAGGTCAAGCTCATTTTGGAGAAGACGGTAAATCGATCTCGAAAGGATTGGTCTTCCAAGTTGGACGATGCATTGTGGGCCTACCGCACGGCCTACAAAACCCCTATTGGTATGACACCTTATAAGCTTGTTTATGGAAAATCGTGTCATTTGCCCGTGGAATTGGAGCACAAGGCTTATTGGGCCATCAAGGCTTTGAATTTTGACCTTCAAGCTTCGGGTGAAAGAAGGATGCTTGATATCCATGAGCTTGAGGAGCTTAGGAGGGATGCCTAAGAGAGTTTTCGGGTGTACAAAGAGAGAACAAAGGTTTGGCATGATCAACGAATCATGAAAAGGGAATTCAAAGTTGGTGACAAAGTCCTTTTGTTCAATTCGAGGTTGAGGTTATTTCCGGGCAAGCTCAAATCAAGGTGGAGTGGTCTATTCACCGTGCATCAAGTATTCCCACATGGTGCGGTTGAGATTTGCAATGATGCAAAAGGGTGTTTCAAGGTGAACGGGCAAAGACTCAAGCTATACTATGATGGTGCGCCAATTCAAGAAGCGTACTCTATTGCACTTGAGGACTACTCCTCTCCCAATGATTGAAGATTTATGGTAGTCAAGCTAATGACTTAAAACAAGCTCTTAGCGGGAGGCAACCCGTTTTTCTCACTTTTTTCTATTTCCTTTTCTTCTTTTTAGTTTTGATTTACTTGGAATGATGGATTATCACATATTATTAGGGCATTTGAAATACTTGTTATGGTGATTTTGTGATTTGGATATGTTTAGGATGTCTTGGGAGGAATGTTGGAGCAAAGAAAGAAGAAAAAGAGAGAAAAAAAGGAGGCAAACCAGCTGACCCGAGGGCACGGGTTCACTGACCCGCCCGGGTCGCTGTGGGCTAAGAAGCAAAGTGCTTCCTGACAGCGTGACCCGCCCTTGTTGACTGTGACCCGCCCGGGTCAGCTCGACCCGAGGGCTCGGGTGCCCTGACCCGCCCGGGTCGGTGATTATGAAAAACAGCCCGCATGAACTGACCCGCCCGGGTCACTCGACCCGAGGGCTCGGGTGAGGCGATCCGCCCGGGTCGGGCGGTCAGTTGGCAAGAGAGGGCCGTGAATTTCTGATTTTTTTTTCTATCTTCCCTCATTTCCTCTTCACTCTTTATTCATCTTCAACCTCTCAACTCTCTCTAACCCTCTTCAAACTCCAAACCCTAACTTCCTAAAACTCATTCAATTCACTCAAATCACCACTCAAAAACTTAAAATCCCTCACAAATCTTCATCCTCATCAACTTTCCTCCACAAATTTCAACTTTTTCTCCTTCAAAAACCCCATCTCCACCATTTTTCACCATTTTCTCTCCTCAAAAATTTTACCACAACTCTCAAATTCATCATTTTCCACTCAAATCTCTTCACAAATTCTTCCTAAAACATCATTCCCATTCCATTTCTCTCATAAAAAACTTAAAAACAAACAAAAACAAATTTCACTTTTTTCCACCCTCACCACTAAGTTACGGGATTTTGAAACTTTGAGCAACAAGTAATTCGAAGCATGGAGAAGAGGAATTCAAAGCGGAGTAGGCAAGCGGGGCAAGCTAGCTCAAGCCAACCATCACAACGGGAAAACGTCTCGGGGCTTGATGCCCCCGGTGAGTTTCATGATCCCGAATTTCCTTTCATTGTTTTTGATGGCCTAGAGCATTTTAATAGATTCCAAGTCCTTAAGGCTAAGGAATTCTCCCCGACCCGATTTGTTGATTAGACCTTGTTGTCACTATGGGGGATTCGGGGGGATGTAAATAATATAGCTGACGGATTGAATTTGAAAAAAGTGTTATTGATGAGAAAAAAGACTTATAAGTGCATAACACTTGAATTCTTAAGCTCCTTGGAAATAACCGGAGAGCAACGGCTTGCGTGCTCAACTGGAGCCGAAGCCGTTCTCAATTTTAGGTTGGGGAATGTTGCTCCTTCTATGTCTATTGGTGATTTTGCTGAAATTTGTGAATTAAAAATTAAATCGAGCACCACTCCCGCACCTTCTTTCAAACTTTATGATTGTTGGAGTAAGTTGAGTGATGGAAAGAGTTATGAAGCCAAAAATGCCAATGACTCACTCATACACCAACCAGCTATCCGGTACTTCCGCAAGTTTTTGGGGAACACTATCTTTGGGAGAAAGGATAACTCAAAGGTAAGTCAGTCGGAACTTATGTTCATAGGCTCTTACCTATGGAATAAGAAGAAGTTGAACATACCTTTGATGTTCGCCCGCCATCTCCAAAGGCGGTTTGATTACCGCCATTGCTGAGCACTTTAGGGTTCGCCCTAGGACCCCCGAGGTTCCAGGGCCGACCCTAATAAACCAACAACACCTACAAGATGCGCGTTGGTTTACAGTGACTGGAATACATTTTACTTGGAAGATTGGTAAAATGTCTTCCATTCAACTTCCAAACCGCCGCATCACTGAGATTAAGACGGGGGAAGTCAACTATCTCATCCTGGAAGCCGCAGAGGAAGGCGCAAAGATCCGCACCTACCATAGGCGGGATCCCCATGAGCTTGCCTCCTCCTCTTCCGCCCCTCCCCCTCCTCCTCCCCAACCCCATCCCACCTATGTTCCCGACTATACCCCAATGTATGCCCATATAGATAGGCGGTTTGATAGTTATGAACAAAGACTAACCACCTTCCAAAACGAGATGCGAGAGAGTTTAACCCCCATCTTGCAATATATTCATGATAACAACATGGTCCCTCCCGGCACCCCTTACCCCTCTTATATGCAACCCTCGCCTCCCCCCGAGGGGGAGGAGGACCTCGACCCTTGAATTGGTCTCATTCATCCCCCCCTCCCCGCTTGTTCTTCCTTTTACACCGAGGACGGTATTTGGTTTGGCTTGGGGGGGTATTTTCATGATTTGGGTATTAGTTATTACTTTACGGGGTAGACGTTCGGGGATCCATGTTGCTATTTTGATCGAATTGTTGTTTGTGATTGTGGTTAAGCTTGGTGAATGGGTCAATGCTTGTTAATATATGGTGTGCCATGATTCCATTTTTCTTATTTGTTTATTTTCTTGGTTTTAAAGAAAAAGAAAAAAAAAACCAAAAAAAAACAATTTTCTTTCTTATTTTCTTCTTCTTTCCTTGTTTCAGCTTTATTTCTTTTCCTTTTCTTTCCCTTCTTTTTCAATCTTTGTTTTTAAAAAAAATAATAAAAAAAAAATTTGAAAAAAAAAGCAAAAACAGCAAAAAAAAATCTGAAAAACAAAGAAAAACAAAATGAAGTTTTAGCTTTGAATAAAGTTTTGATTTCCTTGCCCAAGGAAGATGCTAGCTGATGATTTATATGGATTCCTTGCTTGGATTTTGAGTATATGTTTAGAGGCTCCTTTTGGAAGAGTGTGAGCTTAGGTTGTGGTGCTTTAGGAGGTGATTAATCTTGATTGCATTAGAATCAACCAAAATAAAACCAATGAATGCTCAATTGAATGTCTAGTCTTGAATCTTGACTATGTTGCTCATGCTTGAATAAATTTAGCTTCAAATTTATGGTCGCTAGTGTCCCTAGATATGCTCATCATGTCCCCAAACAAAACTCTACAAAAAGCTTAGTTTTTACTCCTTCTCGTTTGTAATAAGTGGTACAAAAAGCCACAAGTTCTCATGTTTCTCTTTAGTGAGTAGTTACTCCTTATTTGTATAGCAAAAATTCCCATAATAAGGGAAAAAGAAAAAGCCAAAAACAGTCAAAAAAGGCGTGAAAAATGAAAAAAAGTGAAGAAAAAAAAGAAAAGTAAAAAGAATAGAAGAATTCCAATAAAAGAGGTCAATTTGTGGATGCCTCCCACACTTAGTACTATTTTTCTAAAGTTTTGAGTAGATGGGAGTCTAAGGCATGTTTGTGTGTCTAGGGATGGTGGACTAGTAGTTTGAGCTTCTATAACACTTGAAGGGCTCTAAATCTTTTGGATAGCTAGGTGTTCTCTAATGAGCGATTAAAACGTCTAATTAGGTGTCCTTTTGCAATCTCGATTAGTTACTTTCTCTACCCATAACCTATGAGTACACTTGGAAATTCGTTGTTTTGAAAGTTGTTCTCTATCTTTGCTTGTGAACCATTTCATTGATAGTTGACTTGGGCATTACTCTTGAATTCGATTGAATAAATGGTTGATGAAAAACTAGAGTTGTGGGTTTGAAAACTCTTTGGAAACCCTCGCGAGATCCCACTCGCCCTCTAGAGCGATCTAGGGGTTTAAAGAGCTTGTTGCATGGGCTATATGCAATTGTGATTCCTACGAAAATGAGTTAGTGTAAATTCTTTATCCTTCCTTCCTTTTTCATTTTTTTTTCTTTTCTTCCCTCTTTCTTCTTAATTTTGTTTTCAAATAAGTTTTCATTCTCCTACTTGTGTTTTAATCTATTTTGCTTGAGGACAAGCAAAGATCTAGCTTGGGGGAGTTTGATGATTGGTTTATATGCTTGATTTATGCTTAGTTTTTAATAGTTTTTGTCTTAGTTTTTAGGCTAAGTTCATTCCTTTTCCTTCTTTTTGTGCATTTTTCCTCCCTCGCGCCCTTTCTTTGGGTGTTTGTTTATATTTCAAGATTTGGGAGCACGCTTGGAGGGTCTATGCACAAGCCCGAGGCAAAGCGTTGAAGAAATGGAGCACCAAGGAGCTCGAAAGAAGAGAAGAAAGAGAAGAAGTGGCTGACCCGAGGGCCCGGGTGCGTGGACCCGCCCGGGTCAGCCCAGCCAGACCAAAATAACGTGTTCCACACAGCAGACCCGTCCGGGTCTGGTGACCCAAGGACTCGGGTTCTTAGACCCGCGGGGTCGCAAGTTTTGAGAAACCTCCAAAGTTCCTGACAAGTTGACCCTCCCGGGTCAGATGACCCGAGGACTCGGGTCATGTCACCCGAGTGCTCGGGTCATGTCACCCGCCCGGGTCGGGTCATTTTCAGGAAACGGTTTTGCGACTTTGTTTGTTTTAATGCGGGGGCTGTTTTGTAATTTTCTATTTTATTTCTTATGACTATAAAAGAGGGACTCCTCTTATTCAAACTTAAGCAATTTTTAACTAGAGATTAGAGTGAAATTAGATCTTGTTTTAGCATTCAAGTTTAGAGCAAAGCCCTAGGAGAGAGAAAAGTGGAAGTTTGAAACTTTTGGATCTCCATTCTTCATTTATGAAAGCTTAAAGTTGGTAATCTTTGTTTATTTTCTTCTTCCCTTCCATTATTCTTGCTTATTTCATGATTTGTTTGTTTAGATCTTGCTTTATTAGTTGATTATTTGCAAATTTCCTCTTTTCCTCCATGGTTATGGTGATTAAGTTATTTCAAGCTTTGTTTTGTTTTATTTCCATAACGTGTGAGTAGTTTCTTACTAGGGGAAGGGATGTAACCTTCATTTACTCTTTGAATCTTAGATCTAAGTTAGGGGGTTAACTTTTGGGGTTGAACTTGTTGATCAAACTTGTTTTACTTGGTTTGTTGGATGCTTGATCTCCACTTAACTTGCATATTTGGAATTCCTAGTGAAGGATTGAGAGATGAAGCTAGGAATAAACTAAGTTTGGTTGCTAGACTAGGATCTCCATGAAAATAGGCATTTTCTAGTTTAGGGAAGCTTGATTAATCATGTTGTGCTTGATTTGGCTAGATTGGTTGCTCATGCCATGAGAATAGGTCATGAGTGACTAATCAAGCTCCTCTAATTAGCTCGAGGGAGTAATTAGAGTTCATATGTTCGTGATTTTCCCCTTGTGATCCCCCATTTGTTTCCCCTTGGCTTTGATGATTGGATTCTTGGATTGAGTGTTGGTGAATCCCCTAATCCCCTAGTCCTTTTACCCTTGTTTTATCTCCTTTACTTGCTTGTTGATTTACTTTGCAAATTTCCTAGTTTATTTAAATTTTAGAATCATTGTTGAACTCTCAAAAACCCAAAAATTGATTTAGCTCATTGTAGTTAGCTAATTAACTCTTGACTTAACTCTATTTCCTTGTGGATTTCGACCCTATACTTATCCTATATTGGATAAATTATGTTATATTTGGCGAGTATACAACGACCCGTCAAAGCTCTCCAACTAACTCAGTCCAACTGCGGTTTTCATGCCCACTAACGGATAAGTGGAGTTGGTTTATTAACGTTGCAAAAATCATGGAGAACATGCTGCGTAATTAAGCCATGATCTCCATAACTCTACAAGCGCACAACTAGGAGAACGTGGAGCATTACATTTCCAGAAGAAAAAGTGCAGCAGCTATATAAGAGGAAGAATTACTCGAAGAAAACTTACAACTTTCAAGCATCCAAAAGTCAATCTTTACTTAGAAAGTTTTCTTGTAATTTTCCTCTCATATTCAACAAACGTATTATTGTAAGATTCATAGTGTTTGGGTGAGAGAAAAATCTGAGAATATCCTTGTAATCAAGAGAGAGAAAGAAAGAGAGAAGAGATAAGACTTTGAGTGAAGTCAAGTGAGTGTCATCAGTTCAGGGGGAATCGAGTGACTGGGAACAAATTCCTAGAGGAACAGATACATGTCCAGTAATAGGTTGTAAAGAGAGTCTTTTGGCCTATTATATTATGCCATCACTTTACACAAGTGAGTTGGTGAATAATAGTAAATACTATGCAAGTGTAGCTTCTTAAAGAAGTACGAAGGAAGTATGTGATATTTTATGTATACTTTTGGTTTTCTAATAAAATAAGAGAGAGAAAAGTGGAGCTTGTCTTGGCAATCAAGAGGTGGAGTACCAAAAAGACTCCACCAAGGTAATTTGGTAATTGGTATATGTGTCTCTTTCAATTGGTACTATTTAGTATCTATGCCTCTTTAATTCAATTGATATTAAAATGTTGTTACCTGAGTACCAATTGGAAGAGGAATAAGTATGAAAATACCAAAATTGCCTATGATGGAGTATATTGGAGACTGATCCAACAGTTGGTTATAACACTTTCTCGAGAAAGTGTAGTAAGTGGATGGTTGAGAAAATAAATATTCCATATAAGCCCCATTTAGAACAAAAGTTCGAAAATTGTAGTGAATAATAACTTCAATGGGGGCATCCTCGCTCCTTCCAGGCGGAGCGTCAAGAGCCATTTATGTTGATCTTTTTGGAGTCATTAAATTCATATTAGGAGAGGAAGATTGGGCTCAAGCCCAACTATATAGGTCAGTCAACCATTGAGGCTTCAGGTAAGCTTTTTTTTAAACCGGAATATTTGGCTCTGAAAGCAGAGAAAAGCCTAGATCGGACTATTCCTTCTTCCTCATATAAGATACTAGTCATGCCCGACTCATAAGGAAGCTAACTCGTCACGTAGTCGATCTTGAACACTTTTCACCCTCTCTGCTGCCTTGCAAAAGAGAGTCTCAATGGCTTGATAATGAAGAGTGCGCGACTCGTCCATAGAATAAAGAAAAAACTCAAAATAGAAAAGCTTCAAAGTAGGAAGAACTTTTTGAAACGACATCAAAAGGAAAACAGGAAGAACAAAAAGTGAAAGACAGAGTAATAATGATTATTATTATAATTATGATTATAATAACAATAAAAACAAAGAGGAAGAGGTGGTCTTTGCCCATGATTTGAATCTTCATTCCAACAATATGATGGGGAATTTCTCTTGGGTTGGCAATGGGACTTTGGCATATTGTTTTCTCTTAAGGAAGAGGTGATCTTTGCCCATGGCTGCCTTGTACCCAGACTTTGACCTGGTGTACCCTGCAGGCTAGTAGCTTCGCAAGGCGGTTGTCCTTGAGCCAATTATCTCTCCTGATATAAAATAATAACAATAACAATAGCAATAAAAATAATAATAATTACTTGTACTTATAAAAATTGCATCATATTCAGATGCATATCTTTTATTCATTATTTTTAGCCATTGCATTTCATGATTTTTGAAGGTAGTTTAATACTCCTTTGAATGTTATTAGTTGTTTTCCTTTGACTTTTGCGCTATTTAATTATTCTACTTTCATTTTATTTTTTTACTAATATATACTTCGTTATAGAATATGCTAATATACTATCGAAGTTGTCTTAATATATTCTAGTTTTATATGCACGCGATGCGTGCGAAATCATACTGGATTAAGATACAGTTTGGGACAATAATGGCAGTTTTTTCTTATGGAGGAGGTTTTGATTTGAGTGGGTGTAGTTTTGATTTTTGAGAGGATAGAGATATAATTATCTTTCCTATTATTTCAAAAAAATTAAAAGCAGGTAGTTAACCCTCCTTTTTTCCACTTTGTATTGTGTGTATTTGTTTTTTTTTTTTTGAATAAATTAGTTAGTTTTTTTGTATGTGTATTTCTCTTTTGATTTTTTTTAATATTTTTCCCTTTTTTCACTTTCTCTTATTATATTGGATGTAATTTGCTTAATTTATTGGGGGTAAAATTGGAGTTTTTATATTTTGGTGTCCTACCCCTCTTCACATATATAATAGAGATTATATTGGATGTAATTTGCTTAATTTATTGGGGGTAAAATTGGAGTTTTTATATTTTGGTGTCCTACCCCTCTTCACATATATAATAGAGATAGAGATAATCAAGTTAAATGAACAAAGAATAACAAAATCGTTGGGTGAAGCCCGAACATGAAAATAAACTAATCAAGTAGAATCAATTTAAGGGATGATATGCTTCTTTTGATGCAATTTAAGTAACGTAATATCGATCTGAGATTCTCCTTGCTGCAAATTATTTGATTCAATATTTTACTCTACTTCATATATCTAACTCTGTTTATGCGATTTAATTGATATTGAAAAACATATTCAATTATTTTGATCAAGTTTAGTAATTCTCTCTATTCTATACAACTACGATTTTTTAAAAAAAGAATCGATAAAGTTGAGTTTGTGTTTTTAAGCGTATTTTTATCTTTTTTTATGGACATCACTTTCTGGAGAATTATTTTACATAAATAGAGAAACAAATATAATTAATACTTTTGCAAAAAAACAAAAGAATACAAAAAATTTCAACCTCTGGGTCGGTCTTTTTAAGAAAATTTCATGTTATATTAGTAACTATTTTTTGAGCTCATACCTATCTAAAGACTAAAATAATTCAATGGGGCATTTGGGTCACATACTCACCGGCCACTGCATACTCATACAGTCATACCTATTTCAAGAGTTGACATATAGAATAGAGATAAGAAATCTTAACCTAGTTGAAGACGACGTCCAAGCGTGTGTTAGGGGTTTGGAGAACTCATGGTTTTGCTACACTGAACAATTTATGGAGAATGAAAACTTTGTACCATTTGAAATGGTGTTTTATTGTATAGGTTAACCCATCTTCATATATTACTCAATATTAGTGTTAGATATTTGGTTTATCCGCTGTTCCTAAAATCATATCTAACTTTATATATTATGAATTTATGATAGAGTCTAAAATCATACGGCTAGTGTTAAATATAAGGAATGATAGTTATAAGGTTATATACCTATCCTCCCTGTCTTTAAACATTCAACAAACCTATCCCTCTTCCTAAAATCATCATACGCATCAACCACCCATCTCCTTCCTTCCACCGCCACAGCCGCCATCTTTCCACGACCCCTGAATTTCTCCCAAAAAAAGCCTTACAAAATCGCATCTCTCTTCCTCCCTTCGCATCTCTAACCTCCATTCGCATCTACCTTTCGTCATGTTCGCGTCACTCATCTTCGATTACCACATTCATCCACCACGACAACCAACTTCCACCGCCATTAGCACCTCATATCACCCCCGCCAGAAAAAAAAAACCATTTATAACTCACATTTCGGACGCCTAAAATGCCCAGCACGAAAACCCCATTTCCCATCCTTCTAAAACCCGAAAGACGTGAAACTCTCAAACACTATCAGTAGAATAGATTTGTCAAAAAATGTAATTCAATTAATCAAGGTCTGTGTTTATATTAGAGTTTGAAGATTTATTTGAAGAGATCCGAAAAATAATTAAAGAGAAGAAATCCGAAAAATCATCTTTTAAGGTTGCTCCGAAAAATCACAGCAAAAATGATTTGAGATGTTTTACAGGTAATTGCAATGGCATTTTTATTTTTTCTTTGAGTTTGAAGATTTTTTGGAGAATCAATTCTTATATTTTTTTTCTTATAAAAGTGACATTTTTATTGGGGAGGTTACACTTGATCAACTGTTGAGTTTACATCAAAATGAACTAAATGACATTTAGTAAGTGAAGAATACATTAAGTTAAAGAGTAATTAACAATGTCATGACGCAAATATAATCGAAGTATAGTTTGAAACTTAAGTACTGTAAATGGTAACAGTGAGTTTACATTGTGATTATGGTTTATTCCTTGTTGTAAGAACATACCTTTTTTTTATCCTTGTTGAAACAGCGACTGCTTTGCTTGATACTCTCCACTTATCCTTGGTTCCACAATTGAAATCACAAAAAAAAAATTAGATGTTATATTTGTACAGAGAATTTGGGAAAAAAATTACTTATGCTTTATAATTACCTAATGTTGATTTTCAGTTATAAATTGCGTTGATGCAATGGAAGAGGATGAACATAGTATGTGGTGGAATAGAAGATTTGGAAGAGGAAGAAGATCGAGAAAATAAATTGTCGTGTAGTGCTTCTGTTTGTTTGTTTTTTTATTTTAACATTTTTGGTTAACTGCTGGCAGGTTTTTATGATACTGTAGTTTTTTTTTTGAATTTACTGTTTGGTGGAGTTGTAATATTTGTTGGGGGTTGGGGGTATTTAAGTAATTAAGGTTAAATGCAACTCCAGAAATTCTAAAATCATAATTGATTATGCGTGAGAACAAAAAAAACAACAACATTTTAAACACAGACTAATGATAGAAATACATAAAAAAATAAAATGTAGAGATATGTTCAATTATAATCTTTTTTATAATGTTATTACTCTTGTTCATTGTTGTTGATTCTATGACTTTTACGCTCATTAAAAACAAACTTTAACCATAAACTACTTCCTCCATTCTGTTTTAAATGAAACATGGGGTGAAATGACACTATTCATTGATCAATTTTGACTCCAATTTATCGTCATTATGTAAAGAAAAACATAGTCAAGTGGGATCTTGTTAGATTCGTCTCGATACATACTATCAAATTATAACTTTTTTATATTTTTTACGTGTGCACAACTAAAGATATTAATAATTAAAGAAGCGCGTTGGGTTGCGTGAAAAAGCAAACATTTCATTTAAAACAGAACGGAGGAAGTATAAAAAAATATTGTTGTGAAAATAATACAAATTATTTTATAAGTATGGTTGTATATGAGTTGAGATTCTTCTTTGTAAATGAGTTGACATCAGTAATTTTATTATTGTGATCCATATATTAGTCTAATTTTTTTATAAAAAAAATTAAAGGTGAAGCTTTCAAATTTTAGTTATACTCCTATCAGATGTAACACTAAACAAACCAAAAGACAAAGATAGGAGCAATTAATAGAAGATACAGTAACAGAAAAAGAGAGACAAAATCCGGCCATAATTTCTGGTGGTGGTTATGGAAAGACAGACATATATTATTTTATTACAAGTTTGTCTTGAGCTCCTGGCAGACAGAACAGCTCTATACACACTAACCACAGAATCAAGATTAATCCCTTTCCTTCTTCGACCCCGGTTTTTTCCATCACATTGTGGTCCAGTTTACATATAGTTTTTCATTATACTATATTTCAGTAAATTGGATTAAATTTGGAACTGAGGTTCCCAACTGCTAATGTCCTACAAGTTAAAGCTACACTCGTTTTTTAACTCCAGGACAAAAAAAGCAACACTAGTTTTTATATATCAATAAAAAATGGATATGTGACTATGTCAATAATGAAAAAGTCAAATTGTCGCAAATAAATTTGAATGAAGGAGTAATTTTTGATAGCTAGGGGTCTGAGTGTCACCGACCTGTAGGAGGACTAACTTTGACTTTATTTATAAGTCTTTGATAAAAAATTATTCATTATGACATGTTTATGCAATACTTATATACTTTATGAAAGTGGTTTTTATATTAAATCATAAAGTAATATATAATGTAAAATTTGAAGCAATCATCAAAACTAGCACATATCACAAACATAGATCAAATTTATAATTGATACAAGATTATATTGACTTTTACACCCTTTCCAAAAAAATTGACTTTTACATTATTTCATATCACGGGAATATGGAGAAAGGTGGGTAGTGAACCTACCAATTTGATAGGTCATGTTGGGTCATTCCTAGTTACAAGTGATCTCAGGTTGGGTCACTTGGAGTTACAGGTTGATAAGTGATCAACCCTGACCCACAGTTCCGGTTGAGGTTAACCCAATGAATCTTAGATCATCTTTTTAAAAAAAAAAATTATATATTTTATGCTTTTAGTTGTTAAAAAGTAGTTTTTTAAGGCTTTTTTTTCAACTTTTAATCGACAAAAACTACTAATGTCTATTAGATCATTAGAAGTGATGCAAAAACATTGATTAAATTCCATATGGTTAAGGATCATGCGATAGTTTGGTCCTATAATCAGACCATAGATGAAATTGAATGAAAGGCGTAGTTCAGCAACTATTTCCTAAATTAGTGAAGTCCACATCACTTTGCTCCATATTTCTAGCCCAATTATAGGTTGTCCAAATTTGTACACATTTGATTGAACCATACTTGATCAAATTTACATATCGGCAGACACAATAATTAATTGAATATCTAGCACATGAAGGGAGAGATATGTAACAATATTCTTGATTAAGCCATAGACACCAACATATGAAAGAATAGAGTTGATGTTTTACATTATGAATTAGCGGAAATGCTAACTCCATAATAAAAAGAAATTTTCCGTATTTGACTCTAGCTTAACAAGATATAACCAGCTGTAAAAAAAAAAAAAGATATAACCACCCAACTGATTTGGAGTTAGCTCATTCTGGTTTAAGTCAACCAAGCCTTACCTAGCCAGTAAATGCATATATAAAGATAGTAAAAGTTCCCTTTTCTTCCCATGTGGACTTTACCCAAAATATGTTTTTTAGCTCCCATAAGTTTGCATTTCATGATATTTCTAGCAACTGCTTCAAGCTAAGCACCATTGTAACCGTACTGCATGGCCAAAAAAACAAGTTATTTTTTTTGTACTTAAATTGTCTCCGCAAGCATTTTTTTTCGACATCTAGAAAATTTGCATTAATTAAAAACGGAAATATAACCTAACGCTAATACAACAAAACGTAAAACAAAGCAAACAGAAACTACAAGAGCTTCATTAGCTCTTACATACCCTATGAAACAAAAACAAACCATGACTTATCCAGATCAAATTAAACTTGTCTCGAACGACAGTAGGTGGCCTTGTGTTATATATCTTGTCGAAGAAGACCCAATATGAGAGGGAACCTGTTGAGAGACGTCAACCAGATGATCTTCTGAAATAGATTGCCACAATTCATCTAGTAGCTAGACCCCAATGTCTACTAGATACTAAATCCCAAGGTCCTTGAATAAACATATCTTCTTAGGATTCTACTAATTGAAGAAACAAAGAAGTCACGTCCTTTGGTAACTTATGACCCTTCTGTGAGGGTAACCAGAGTTTAGTCTCACGAGACTGACACTCAAAATGCGTGGAGGTCATAACTTGCCCCAAATGAAATTGAAGGGCCTCCCACAAGATGCATATATTAGGTGTGATGACTCTGAAAGTCATCACATGAACATTGGGCGAATTATATTGAATAAATTCACCCAATTTACGGGTCCGAAGATCCATCCTTGCAATCTCTAACCTAGAAGATCGAACAACAACAAGATTAAAGAGAGAACCTCCTCTCCTCTTAGTCATAGAAGTCCGAGAACTTTCTATTGCCACCGATCATTACTAACTATCACCCAAGCATAACCATACACAACAAATGAAACAAGCGAACACCCGAATCATTATACCACGTTGTCCACAACACTACACCTTCAAACACTGTAAGTAACTTGCACGTACCAAACTGTTGCTTCCTTAGCGAGCCAACCGAATACAACAACAAACACTAGCGGTGAACGGGGAAGTGGACACTACACTCTAGAACTCAAGACTAGAGCAGGGGAACGGGAAAGGGGATACTAAAACCTAACCACCTTGATAAGTGCGTTTCAAACGCACTTTGTGGACTCCATTTTAGCTCATTTTGATCCTCTTTCCCCGTTCTTCCCTCTTTCTTCTCCCTTTCCCCTTCTATTTCATTCACTTGATCATTCTTGATCATAGTGACATGTTGCTAGATTTTCAGTCATTTTTGACCGAATTTCTAGTACATTTGCTTTCACCCTGTTTTGCCATGTTCTTAATATAGGTGGAACTACTAAGATGGCTACGTGCTGTAGAGTTGGCAAAGGAAGCAATGAAAATAGAGCACACGTTGAGAAATAGTGCGCTTGCACTATGCCCCATGTCCGCTCGCACAAAGGAGCACATTGCACGATAGAATCTTGTACAGGGAACTTCAAATAGATATAACTTTCGAACGACAAATCTGATGAAGGTGATTCCAGTTGGAGGTGAAAGCGTATTTCGATAGCTTTCCAACTACTGGTCATAAGCTTGATTTGGATCTAAAACGAAAGAGTTATGCTCATTTTAGGTTGAACTGTCCGACCAGATCAGAAAGAATGGTGCGCCCGCACCAAACTATGGTGCGCCCGCACCAAACTATGGTGCGCCCGCACCGTTCAACGCTTGATGTCAGTTTTGGAGCAGAAGGAATGGTGCGCCCGCACCATTCAAATCCGCGAAGAAAAAAAACGAGGCTTGCCTTAATAACATTGGAGTTGATTAGTTTTTGACTCATGCTTTATTCTAGAGTTTAGAGAATATGAGAGAAGAACACTTTGCTTATTCTTAGATTTGAGATTCATAGATTAAAGTTGTTGATTATCTACACTTTCAAGGTAACTTTCATTAATTTAATTTTTTAAGTTTTCAGTTTTATTCATTCTTTTAGATTATCAATCTCTCCTTTTCCATAGTATTAGTTCTCATTTGTTATAGTTTCATATTTGTTATTTTCATTAGATTAATTATCTCCTAATTATGTTTAGCCCTAGATTAGTTATAGATTTCATGTTTTATGCTTAGAATCCATGATTAGTGAGTAGTCTCCTATCTAGGGCTATGGTGAAAATATGGATTAGGGTTGAAATGTATTGTTAATGTGATTGTGATGATTTAAAGACGTTTATGCATTGATCTTGGTGTTTTGAGGCCTTAGGATAGATATTGATCACATTTGTGCTTTGGTATTTTGAATTCAAATGTTTTTAATTGAATTATGAACTCTTTTATCATCCCCATGAATCAACTTAATTTCTAGGCCAAAATATTGGGTAGAAATTAAGGGGATCCTATATTAGGGGTTTTCCAAATTCATTGGATCTCTTAATCAATTGATTAAAGACCATTCGAGAGAGGATTTAGTTGATTGATTAAGCGATCATTCTCGAGGACCATTCGAGAGAGGACTCGAGTATTTTAGAGGAAAACTAAACCTTGCGTAATCGTTGCCTTTGAATCACAATTGCATTAATAATCGTTGTCCACTTTGATCCATACTAGTAACCTTAACTCTAGTGTTTTCCTTATTCATATTTTCATCTCATATTATTTGCTAGTTCTTTGATAATAGTTAGTTTTAGTTGTTACAAAAATCATTCAAAACCCCCAAAAACCCTTCAATTAGGTAATTTAGACTTAATAGACTTTGATTAATCCCAATTTCCCTGTGGATCGACCCTTGACTTGCTTTACTACGTTCTTAGTAATTGGTTGTTTGGAGTTATAAATATTGTTTGAAAAGCGATTTTTGGTGCCTTAACGACACACTAAAAACCTCTTATCAAACTGGCGCCGTTGCTAGGGAAATTGTGCTATTGATTGAAGTTCTTTTAAGTTTGAAATCGCTTAATTAATTTTTTTTTTTTACTTTTTTTATTGGCTTATTTTTTTTTTATGTGGTAAGTGTTGTTTATATGAGTCTAGGAATTTGTATATAATTTTTTTTTTCTTCTTTTATGAGAATTCCAAAAAAATGGCAAACTTCTTTTTTCCTCAATATGAGGATGAACCATTTTAGAATTATTATCAGAGATTTGAGAACACTCTTCTAACTAAGTATAAACTTGAGATTTGGGAGATGTGTGAGGTGATATATGAGGGTTTAAATATGCATACAAGAGAAATGGTGGAGTCTATGTTTAATGGTGAATTTATATCCCAACACTTTGATGAAGCATGGAGTTTCTATGGGTGGCTGTCTAGAGACACTTATGAGTGGGACCATGGAAATACTACTATCTCAAATTTAGAAGAAGATGTCTCTAGCTGTGAACTACATATATATTCTTAAATTCTTGATTCACTCAAAGAAAATATGTCCTTGTTAAAGAGGTGTGATTCTTTGATGGAAAACTTTGTCGAATCTAGCAAAAGATCAATCGAAACATTGGTTCGAATTATCAATAATCAAAATCACTCTTGCATGACTATAACCAATGAAGATGATGATGATTAGGATATGGATGAGAACCCCGTAGTAGAGGAATCATTTGTTGAGAAAGCTTACACTATAGAGTCTAATGAAGTTGAAGAAGTAGTTGATGAGACTTTTGTTTCTACTCGTCCTCTTCATATTCCCTTTTCAAGGAAACTCGACTTAGTTCCTTCCTTCCCTATCTTATTCCCTCTCCTCAAAGTTTCACCATTGGAAGAGCCTTTGTCCTCTTTAAACCTTCACAAGACTCAAATGGAAGTCATCGAAGATGGAATCGAGCTTAAAAGTTGCAAGGACCATCAAAAGGAGAACTCATTGTTTTGTTCTTTTTATTTGAATTTTGATGTTTGTTCTTCATACTTTCCAGGATTCTCTCGGAAATTTCATTATTTTCGACACTCATCACTTGGTAAGCATATAGACCCATTGAAATTTGTGCATGCTCTTTGTTTATGTCATACCTATTTGATCCACTGTGAAATGTGTGCTAATGCTTATGACAAACTATTGAGATCTTTGTCAAATTATTTAGTGGTAAGGTCTAGCTAATGATCCTAAAAGAGCTCTTTTTGGCAGGTATTCTGAGACCCTTCTCCTTATCTTACTTGGTTAGGATTTTTGCTTGACTTTGTGCCCTTACCTCATCCCTTACTTTCTCTTTGCTTGTACACTCCGAGGACGGAGTTTGTATTAAGCTTGGGGGAGTTAGCATGTATTCTCTCCATCTCAATATTTTCTTCATCCCCTTTGTATTTAGGTTCTTTTTAGTGCTTTTGCATGTTAGGTTTGCATAAAAAAAAACACACAAAAATATTTTCTTTTCTTTCTTTCTTTTCTGCATTTAGAGTTGTTTGGTTGCATGCATGATATGTTGCTAAGAGTGTTCATAACTTGATTGGAAGACCTTCTTTGCATTTGACTTGATGATTTTGGAAGCCTTGCTATGACTTTAGGTGATCTTTGAGATCGGTAACTTTTGGTAGAGTCTTTTTGAAATTAGGCGAGTTGGTTGCTTGGATTGCCTTATCCCTTATGCGATGAACCCCGAAGGAGGGCCACGAACCTCGTAAGACTCATTTACAACCCTCACTATTGATCGCCTAACTTGTAACTTGCATTTTAGCTCCCCAAGATTGCATATGACTGAGCTAAATAGAAGAATGATATAGGGCGTTTCTTTTTGCTAGAAATAGGAGCTCAAAAGCCAAAAAGCTTTTATACCGGCATAATTATCCGTTTCTCAACCCATTTGAGCCTTTCTATCCTATTTTTGCTTAACCCTCATAATAAGTCATGACCAAACTTTCCCCAAAGTGGAGTACATGTATAGTTTGTGTTGAGTTAAGTTGTTTTGATACTAAGTCTTAGGTTGAAAGGAAGTTAATGTGCGTGTATAATTGCAAAAGTTGAAGAAAATTGCGAGAAAGGAAAGGCAAAAGAAATAAAAGAAAGAAAGAAAGCTCTTATTGTTTCATTTGGATTTCTATTGAAAGAAAATAAAGATAGCGAATTGTTGAGAAAAATGAAAAATATGTTCAAAAAGTGAAAATCAATATGAGACTCAAAGTTGTGTGTGAGATTTCGATTTAAGTTGGTGTTAGGACTAGCTTGGGGGAGTTTCTACCCCCTGGTTTGTACTCCGCTTTACCCTTTTTGCACCACATTCCTAAATTGTTATCCACACCTTTAACCTAGCCCTGTTACAACCTTAATAAAGTCCCTTTTGACTTCTAGATTGGACTCGGTCAATTTAGTAGTGGCGGGTGAGATTTTGTGCAAATCATGATGAGAGGCATCAAAATGTGGTAGAGGCGAGCTATTATGGTTGAGCATCCTTAGGGGGGATTCAAATTCGGGACTTGGAAGTGGAGAGGGGTGAGAAATCACTCCTAGAAAGCCTATTTTTTAAGAAGACTCGGTTGATTGGTGGATTGGATCTCTTAAGTCACTCTTGTACTTCCTAATCATCTTTCCTCTTGTGTTTGATGGGTCTACTAAATCTTGGTATGAAATCATTTAGCTTGCATGTCATGTTTGTAGCTTTGCATATAGAACATTTAGGCTAGTGTGTTGCATGGTTTTTCTTTTTCATTTTTTCTCCTCTTTTCTTTCTTCTTTCTCATTCTTGGTTTACTTGAGGACAAGTAAAATGCTAAGCTTGGGGGAGTTTGATAAGTGCGTTTCAAACGCACTTTATGGACTCCTTTTTAGCTCATTTTGATCCTCTTTCTCCCCGTTCTTCCCTCTTTCTTCTCCATTTCCCCTTCTATTTCATTCACTTGATCATTCTTGATCATAGTGACATGTTGCTAGATTTTCAGTCATTTTTGACCGAATTTCTAGTACATTTGCTTTCACCCTGTTTTGCCATGTTCTTAATATAAGTGGAACTACTAAGATGGCTACGAATTGTAGAGTTGGCAAAGGAAGCAATGAAAATAGAGCACACGTTGAGAAATGGTGCGCTTGCACTATGCCCCATGTCCGCTCGCACAAAGGAGCACATTGCACAATAGAATCTTGTACAGGGAATTTCAAATGGATATAACTTTCGAACCAAAAATCGGATGAAGGTGATTCCAGTTGCAGGTGAAATCTTGTTTCGATAGCTTTCCAACGACTGGTCATAAGCTTGATTTAGATCTAAAACGAAAGAGTTATGCTCATTTTAAATTGAACTGTCCGACCAGATCAAAAAGAATGGTGCGCCCGCACCAAACTATGGTGCGCCCGCACCGTTCAACGCTTGATGTCAGTTTTGGAGCAGAAGGAATGGTGCACCCGCACCTGATTTTGGTGCGCCCGCACCATTCAAATCCGCGAAGAAAAAAAACGAGGCTTGCCATAACAACATTGGAGTTGATTAGTTTTTTACTTATGCTTTATTCTAGAGTTTAGAGAATATTACTAGGGCTTACTTTAGAGAGAAAAACACTTTGCTTATTCTTAGATTTGAGATTCATAGATTAAAGTTGTTGATTATCTACACTTTCAAGGTAACTTTCATTAAATTAATTTCAAAGTTTTCAGTTTTATTCATTCTTTTAGATTATCAATCTCTCCTTTTCCATAGTATTAGTTCTCTTTTGTTATAGTTTCATATTTGTTATTTTCATTAGATTAATTATCTCTTAATCATGTTTAGCCCTAGATTAGTTATAGATTTCATGTTTTTATGCTTAGAATCCATGATTAGTGAGTAGTCTCCTATCTAGGGCTAGGGTGAAAGTATGGATTAGGGTTTAAATGTATTGTTAATGTGATTGTGATGATTTAAAGACGTTTATGCATTGATCTTGGTGTTTTGAGGCCTTAGGATAGATATTGATCACATTTGTGCTTTGGTATTTTGAATTCAAATGTTTTTAATTAAATTATGAACTCTTTTATCATCCCCATGAACCAACTTAATTGCTAGGCCAAGATATTGGGTAGAAATTAAGGGGTTCCTATACTAGGGGTTTTCTAAATTCATTGGATCTCTTAATCAATTGACTAAAGACCATTCTAGAGATGATTTAGTTGATTGATTAAGCGATCATTCTCGAGGACCATTCGAGAGAGGACTCGAGTATTTTAGAGGAAAACTAAACCTTGCGTAATCGTTGCCTTTGAATCACAATTGCATTAATAATCGTTGTCCACTTTGATCCATACTAGTAACCTTAACTCTAGTGTCTTCCTTATTCATATTTTCATCTCATATTATTTGCTAGTTCTTTGATAATAGTTAGTTTTAGTTGTTACAAAAATCATTCAAAACCCCCAAAAACCCTTCAATTAGGTAATTTAGACTTAATAGACTTTGATTAATCCCAATTTCCCTGTGGATCGACCCTTGACTTGCCTTTACTACGTTCTTAGTAATTGCTTATTAGGAGTTATAAATATTGTTTGAAAAGCGATTTTTGGTGCCTTAACGACACACTAAAAACCTCTTATCACACCTCTAACTGGAACCGGGATCGGGGAAAGGGGAACCCAGGACCTAAAACTTCAAGACTCGAGAACATGGAAACGGGGAGAGGGGACTAAACCTAGAAAATTCGAAAAGGGAGGGGGGGGAAGGGAAGCACAGGGCACGAAGGTAAAACCCGAGCACAAACATGGGGAACCGACTACGAGCAAGGGGCGACGTTACTTTAGTGAAGAGGGCTGCGCATCTGCGGGGAAGGGGGAGAGGGTGACGCGACTGGGGAGGAGAGCAAAGGGGTGACGCAACTGCAGGGAGGGGGAGGGGACGATGCGACAGGGTAACGGGGAGGGGGACGAAACTAAATTAAGGATGAAGAAGAGGACCCGATGCAGGCTAGCGACCCTGCGGCCACCAGCAAGCATGCGGGGGCAGCAGGCGAGTTTTAGGGTTTTCTAGGATTTGGTGAGTTGGGGGCGACTTTTAGAGAGAGATGGAGTTTAGTACTAGTTACTGCGATATATGGGATACGATATTGAAGCATGCTATTTTTGTAGTGGTATGGCTAACTTCAGGGGATATTCTCTTGGCATAATACTTCCAATCAACCTACAATTTAATTTCCCATAAGGTAGGGGATGCAAGTAAATTTCAATGCAAGCTATTACAAATTTGACTCTGAGACACTTCAACATGTTTGCTTTATGCCTCTACAATTAATTTCACCATGTTTTTTTCTTGCATATTTTTGACTTTCACGCTAACCTAGGCCTAACTATATTAATTGATATCTTCCAAAATCTCTTAGTAAAAATCGTAAAAGTTGATATTTCAAATATATACATTTGAGCTTGTTTTTCTAACTCTTATTTATATATATATGTGGTTGGTTTCTAATGAGAACATACCATCTTATGGTGAGAATCGTGCGTGAGAACCACTAAAAATGAGCAAAGATTTCATAAAATTAGCAAAAGAAATAAAAAATGAGAAAATGCACAAAATGAGTAGAAAATATTAAATGAGCAAAAACGTAAAATAAGCAAAAATGTATAATGAGAAAAACGTAAAATAAGCATAAAAAAGTTATATGAGCAAAAAAGTAAAATGAGCAAAATGTAAAATGAGCAAAACATTGTCAAATGAGCATAAAAATATTAAATGAGCAAAAACATAAAATAAGCAAAACATAAAATGACCAAAAACATATTGAAATGAGCAAAATCTTCGTAAAATGATAAAAATGAGTGGTTCTCACGGTTCTTACCATAAGGGTGGTTCTAATTCTATTCCAATTTACTTGCAACGTAAACCAAGCTTGCTTGGTGTAGTTGGTTGGAGATTCACCTTGTAGCCTTAAGGTCATAAGGTAGAATCTTCCCAACTAATGTGCTTGGGGATGGATCTCCTTACCTTTCCCCATACTCCCAAGTGTCAAACCCCCAAAAGCTAGACTAAGAGATCGTGATGGTTGAGCTCCAGACAGTTCTTCTCCTTACGATCATTAAAAAAAATTACTTGCAATGTATGGATTTTTACGCCTTTCAATACACAACTTTAAACATTAATATCTTTAATTATCAATAAGTCAAAAATTATAAAAAAATTGATATTTTGAAAGTATATATCGACAATAATCTAACAAGATCCAACATGACTATGTTTGACCTTACATATAAATCATTTTAGACGGTTAAAGGAAAGTGTATTTAGCGTAAAAGTCTATACGTTGCAAGTTAATTGGAACGGAGGAAGTATTACTCTAAAATAAATGATCAAAGGTAATTTACTAATAAATGAATAATATAAGAGTAAAAATGATACAAGTAGAACAAAAAATGGAGGAAGTACATCACTTCTCTTCTCAGAACATCTCTTTTCATAAGGCAAATAATGCAATTCATTTCAAATGATGGGCCGGTCAAAAGATTGTAAAAACGTAGCCTAGGTGTGAATTGCTCCATATGACCATATCTCGCCTACCAAAGTCATTAAAGTTCATACAATATTTGGTTCATGTTCATCTTGTGTTACGATTATGCTCATAAAGCCAAAACATTCATATATTCACTCAATCATGTTCACACAACAATAATGATATATTTATGAAATCATATCCACACAACTAAAACATGAAGGCAATAATGATATTTTTTTTTTTTTGAAAGGAATGATATTGGGAGTTTAATAGTATGTGAAAGACTTCATCCTCACTATCTTACCTGGTAGGAATGGGCCTCTTTTTGAAAAGGGAAAAAAACAGCACATGTAGTTACATTGAAAGTCTTCCTAGCATACGTGTAGTCACCACGTATAACGATAACAAAGCCCTATACTATTTTTCGCGGGCCTTCATGAGGTTTGGGGTGTATCTTGGCCAAATTACCGGCTTGGAATAAAATTCTGGGGCCTTTTGTGAAATTGAGATACTTCCTCATTCGCATTGATGTTCTTCTTTGAAATCTTGGTAATATTTAGAATTACATAGTGCCTTCTAAAATTTTCCAATATACTTTCTCTATCTTCAATTGCTAAATTTTTTGTTTTCACACCATCTAATGCATCCCTTTTATCAATAATATCTTTAATTACGCATAGCGAAAAATATAAAATTTGATATTATAAAAATATGCATTAAGATGAATCAAACATGATCTCTCTTGACTATGTTATTTCTTATACACAAGGAATAAAAAAATCGAACAAGATTAGTTGGTGAATAGTAGTTATTATACAAGAGTAGCATCTAAAAAATTACGAAGGAAGTATAAGAAAAGATAGTCATGTAGGGTCTTATTTGATTTGTCTCAATGAATATTTTAATTGGTAAATAATTCGATGGTATCCTCTAAGTCAAATAGACCTATAATCTCATTGAAATTGGTTTACAAGTCACAAATGTATGGTTATTTTTAAAAGGTAAGGAAAAAAGTATTAGAGGCCCTCTGCACAAGGATTAAGCTTAAAGTTGAACTTATACAAGGATCAACATATAACATAATATCAAATAGATGGCCTACATTAGCTATTCAATTAGTTGCTTTATTTGCTTATCTAAAAATATGCTTAATGTTCCAAGTTTGAAATCCGTGGAGGAGGGACTAGATGTCATCGATAATATTTGCGATTTGCCTTGGGGCTTCCCGTTCGCCTTGGACTGTTTTGATGACAAGAAGATTATCATCTTCAATGAGAATGTTTTGGATGCCTTCTTTGCGGCGAGCAAAATTACTTGTTGGAGCGTAGTAGCTTCTGCAATTAAGACTTAAGTATCATCTAGGTTGTAGGTACAAGCTTTGATGGCTTTTCCTTCATGATCTCTAATGATTACTTTGGTAGCTGCAGAGGAGGAGTGGACGGAGCCATCTAAATTGAGTTTGACATGAGTAGGTGGAGGGGCTTCCAAGCTACTAGGGTGAAGTTGGAAGAGTGAGGGGTGGTGAACTAATGAGACTTGGTGGGAAATGGGAAATGATGACTTAGTTATGTAGTGTTAGTTTGCTCTCTAGGGTGTAATTCGAGTTTTATTTAATGTAAATTATTCTGATGTAAAAAAATGCAAACTTAGACTCTCTAAGGATGCATGAGACGCTATGCAAGGATCAGAGTTATGTAAAGCTAAGGTATAGATGGAACGTTATGCAAAGCTAAGGTATAGATGGAATGCTATACAAGGTCAGGGTTTCGAAAAGCTATAAGGTCTAGATTAATAGAAGGAAATAAATTGATTGATTTTTGAAAACCGTTTGATAAATAATCGGGGTTGGCAAATGAGATCAGTAGATTACAACTTTTCGGGAGTTTGATTTGGAGGAACCACACATATATAGAAGCCCCCACTTTGGAAAAGCTTTGATAAATCATATTAATATATAGTTTTTAGGTGCATTTAAGTTGCATTTTAGAGTATTTAGATTCATATTTAGGTTCATTATTGCATCATATTCTTAAGTTATGTTATTCTACTCCTATTCGGTATGTTTTCTTGTTTTTGATGAATTTCATGTATTGAGAACGTATTTGGAGTATGATTAGCTAAACTTGAGGATTAGGAGCATTTGGAAGGAAGGTGCATATCGTAAGGATCGCTACGAATATTTTATAGTACGAGATTGAGCGAAAACAAAGCGGAAAATCATTAGAAGAAATGTGGAAAATGAGTCATGTCTACTCTTCTGATCATAACTTTTGATGTGCTTCTTAGAATCGAATAATTCCAACATATTTGGAAACTGGACTTGAAGAGCTTTCCAACGATAGGTGGCACGCCCCGAGGAGACTTCTAGTCAAGAAGTTATGCCTTCTGAAGTTCGAGATGTTTCTGCTGGAATCTGCTATATATCGTACGCGCGGATCACTAATTCCGCCCATTTAATGATATTTCGACTTTCCTTATGTTTGTAACTTACTTTTTCTAGTCATATTAGGTTATTGAATATTATTTAGATTTGAGATATCTCTTCTCTCTCCTCTCTCTCTTCCTTTTACACGTTATTTTTATTTTCTAGTTCTAGTTTTTAGTTTTCTCTTCTTTTTCTCTCTAGTTTAGGAGTAAACCCTAGTTTTTTCATGATCTTCATTAATTCATAAGGTTATTATTTTCATCTTTTTTCTTTCATTGATTTCTTTGATTATGTTCTTGTTTGTAGATTAAGATTTTGTTATTTATTTCATGATTGAGTAGTTTTTATTTCCAGGGTTTGGAAATCCATGTTTATATCTCTTTGATTGTGATTTAAAGTTCTTCAATGATTGGATTGGATGAGAGTAATTCCAATTGATTTGTTATAATTGATTAATTCATGTAATTGCGCAATATCATGGGTTATGTTTAGATAATAGGAGTTAGAATTGAAAGATCGTACTCATTAGAGGCTTGTTACAATTGGTAGATCTGATTATGTTGAGCGACCGTACTAGCATATGTTGATCTAATAGTGTTAAGACCCGACCGTAGGATTAACAAAAGACTCTAATTACTCGACCTTCAATCCAAGTATTGTTGAATTATATTGTATTGATTGAATTGGTATAAACATGGTGAACCATTGTCCTGGATCTTTTTTGTCTGATTTTATTTATTTATTAGTTTAGAACCTTAATTCACATATTTCTGTTCTTGTTTAGTTTCTCCGTACCTTAGAAGCTAGATTAGAACGACCATCTCTCTGTGGATTCGACCTTATTACTCTGCTACATTGTTAGAAGGTTTGTTAGGAATTATTTTTGACAGGTGTACGATAGCCTATACTATCAAGCTTGTCTTGAATTAGCTAGGCACTCTGAGCCTAGATTAGAAGATATTTGGCTTAAATTGATTATTCGAAGTTTTCGAAGTTTCTTCACTGAGGAGTTAATGCAGACAAAGTCAGATATCGCCAGAGACCATGGAAGTATCGGAGAGTCCTTCAGGGACAATGAGAATTTGAATTGAAAATAAGAGGTTTAATGGTTGTTTGGTATACATGAGAATTTAATTCCCATAAGAAGTTCCATTTCCTAGGAAGTTATTTCCCTTATGTAATTCCTAGGAAATTGACTAATGTGTTTGGTTGATATCAAGAAATTTGTATTTCCCATGAATTGATGTGGGAATTTGAATGACCTACACTAGTGGAAAAAACCTTATATGTCACTTAGTAACACATCCAGTTTTTACAAAACCGGATCCGAAAATCCGCAAAATATTGGGAGGGAAAGGTGGGCGAAGAAACGGATCCGGTCCTTTAGTGAACCGGATCAGTTAACAGAAAGCGGATCCGGTTTTCTGTTAACTGATCCGGTTCACTAAACCGGATCAGTTTGGGCTTCTTTACTATATAATACGCGGCCCACCAAGGCACCAATCCAGCAGAAACCCTAAACTCTCACAACCCCCCACTCCTCTCTCATTCCCTCACACGCCTCTCACCCCACCCCCCTTTCAAACCCTAAACCTCTTTCTCTCATCCCCCATTCACCCACTCCTCTCTTTCTCTCTCTCATCCCCCCCTACTCCTCTCTCTCTCTCTCTCATCCCCCCCACTCCTCTCTCGTCGGTGAATCAGCCGTCAAAACTCTTCTCTCTCATTCGTTGGTACGTAGCATATGGTCAAATACTGGTATAATCTCTCTCAGCTTTTGTCTTCTCTCTCGTCGGTGATGCTCCTCGATTTCTTCTCTCTCGTCGGTGAATCTCCTCGATGTTGCTCCTCGCCAGTCACCTTCTCTCGTCGTCGCCTTCATCGGGGAAGGTCAATCGTCCTCGGCGATGCTCTTCGCTAGTCACATTCTCTCCTCGGTGTTCTCGTCGTTCAGACCAAACGGCCACAATCAGTTCTCGTTTTTGTTTTTGTTTTTGTTTCGATTAATTTTCGTTTTTGTTTTTGTTTCAAATAATTTTTGTTTTTGTTATTTAGGGTTTTATTTTTTTAATTAGGGTTTGGTTTTTTTTTGCATTTGTTTGCCTCATTTTTTTTCGTTTTTTTTATTTGGTCCGTTGTAAAGTTGTCTAAGTTTGGATAAAAATCGAAAGTTTGGCTCTCGTTGAATAAAGTTGGTTGTTTTCATTGTAAAGTTGTAATTTCTATTGTTTTAATTCTCTGTTCTCGTTTTTTTTTCTTCCTTTCTATTGTTTTAATTTCTATTAATTTCGTTTGCTTGTTGTATAACCATCAGTTCTCTTATTGTATAACCATCGAAAGTTTGCTTGTTGTATAACCATCGGTTCTCTTAAGTGAGCTCGAAAGGATTTCTTTCTCTTATTTCATATAACCATCTGTTAGTTTGTTGTATAAATCCATCAAACGTAGTATAATTTATCAAAACGTACTGTTCGCTGTAATTGAGAAAGGAAAAATGCAAAAAAAAAAAAATTGTTTTTATTTTTGGGGAGTCAACTGATCCAGTTTTGGGTGAAAATCGGATCAGTTAGTGATAAACTGATCCGGTTTTGGATCGGATCATTTACTCACTAATAGCTACTGCGGGACCAGTTGATCCAGATCTGTAAGCCCGGTTTAGACCGGATCGGATGGGCTTTTTTCCACTAGTGCTAGGGGGAGTTAGGCAAATAAATTCCTACGTTTTGTGGGAATTTAAATTTCGCGGGAATTTTCATTGCCCCCATTTTCCCCGTTTCCTGTCAACCAAATAACTACTCAATTCAGAAAATCATGGGAATTTCTATTACCTACATAATTTTATGTATACCAAACAACCACTTAATTTATTGACCTATATAGATGCAGGTGGGAAAATGTAATACCCCGAACTTTAGTATTACGATTATAATGACTTCAGGTTGAAAGTTAATTGTTTTCAAAATAATTTATGAAGTTGAATTATAGTTTTCCATGTATAACTAGTAAAGACTCGTAATTGCTTTTCCAAAGGCCATAAAGTTGAGCGATTTATGTAAGGATTATATATCTTAATAATAGGGATGGCTAATTATGAACTTTATTATTTTGGAGTTATGACTTTATGGAGATTACGTACGATGGTTCTTGGATGCTAATTTATAAAAATACTTAAGGAGTAAAGGAAAGGAATAGCGTATAAGGTAACCTTTTATGTCCAGCATTTTTTTGTATGTCCGTATGTATGTGTATGTATGACTATCTGACCTTGATCATATAATTCATGCTAAAAGGTGTGTTGTGTATGATATCTTGAATGCTTATATGTGAATTAATAAAAAAATGATGCAAATCCGATGGTTATACTATACTGATGACTTATGATTATATGGTTTATGGATGTTGTTCAGAAATATGAATCTATCCAAATTTGTAAAAATGGATGGTTCTGCTGGCTTGGCGTTATGAACTGAAGTGGCAAATGGGCGAGTTACAAGTGGAGGAATTCTATTTATGATATACGAAAAGGACCAAAAGGGTCATATGATAATGTTAATGCTTTATCCAAAACCTGTACTTGCCAATGAACTAAGATCACGCAAATGGTCCTTGCCAATAGACTATTCAATGATAATATTTTCTGGTAGTATTTTCGAACAAGTACCCAAATCATGTGACATATGCATGTGTATGAAAAATGCTTACGAAGTAAAACCGTTTTTACGGGCTGGAGTAAAGTTACTGAGTTTTCAACTCATTTTAGGTTATTTTCTGTGATTTCCCTTTTCTCTATTTTTCGAAATTATTTAGGTATTATGAAGATGGCTCAAGTTCATATATGACAAGGATGCTCCGAAAAGAATAAGTTGAAGTGACTCTATTTGGGATATTTAGGATATTCTGTGTTAAGGGTAGTCATTATTATTTTAAGTTGATCATTTGTATGTTTAAAAGACCATTTTAGGCTATTATATTATTTGTGGGCCATAACCCATAGGATTAAGCTCTGTTTTCGCTGCCAATTAAGGTTATGTATTTCCAGGGTGTTACAAAAAAGGCTTTGATGTGGCTAGCTTCAGACTCGAGTTTATGTCATGGTCTAGATAGAGCATGCTTCTGAATTCTAGAAAGTCAAATCACTAGACCTATGATCAATTTATTTTATTGGAGCAATTGGACCTCGAGATGAGGATTCTTACGTATCCTTACGGAATCAGACCATTCGTAATTCTTGTTCTGGTTCTTTTTTGTGCCCTAACTTATGCCTAGGCCGCCCTTTCGGGTTTTCAATCTAGCGGGCTTGGACATACCTTAAAAAACGAGTTAGGAGTTAAGATTAATATGAGGGTTAAAAAGATTTAAGGTTTGAATGAAGATTTAATTTGTGCCAAGGTAAGATCATGACTTCTTTTTATTTGAATGTCAAGGTAAGGTTTGGATTTTAAGGCATTTTGATGCGTTGAAGGGTTTTGAAATGAGGGTGGAACTTGTGTGCAAGCCCCCTAGCTTGACTTCTTTTTTTTTTGCCTTTGTTATTTCCTTTTCTTTTGTATATTGCTTTGTGCTTTTTCTTTTTGCGCGCACTTAGACTTTTTTTTTACTTTATATTTTTGCATGACATTGGTTTTTATATGTATGAGGCTTGCACACAAGTTTTCGTAGTTTAGGGTATTGGAATGTTTGAATATTTGTGGAATTTTGATTTTAAAGGTTATTTAGCTAAGGATCAGGATGATGACGACTTTTTAAAATGATGGAGGAAAGAGGGAAAGAACCCCTATTCCAAAGTATGTCCAGTTTTTTCATTTTTTTTTTATATATTAATCAAGGTCATTTGATCGATTTATATTTCATCGTTTAATTAGAAGCATATATAATGGAAGACTAGTGAAAAGAAAATGCACATATTTTATTGATTATATATAATTAAATAAATAGTAAGTTTGGTAAAATTAAAATTCCTAAAATGACATGGACTCGACAAGGAAGCAAACAAAGAGTTAGGGGAGGGACTCTCCGACTCAACCTAGACAACTAGCGATAAAGGACTAAGCCCCCTGCACTGTTCAGACAATTCCCAAGGGGTTGTGATTGCTACAGACTTTTGCTGCAGGCGGAATTGGAAGTCTACCATCGTCAACCATATCCAGCAGGGCATTCTTTAAGGCCCAACACACATATGTTAGATGCCCGTTCCCTTGATGCTATTTGCAGTAGGAGTTGGGACTCCATTTCGAAGATATCTTCTCAGATGCAGGGCTTGTAGTAGGACCCATAGGTTGGAGTGCTCCTCTTGCATGAACCTTATTTAAGACTTCCTCCAAAGTCATGCCTAGGGGAGTGGAGGTTCTTTGAGGATTTTGTGTAGATAACCCTTATTTTCAGTGTTCAGAGCATTGACTTCATTGCTCTTGGAGCTAAAATAATTATTTCTAACTCTTCTTGGAAGAGTTGTTGTTGTTATAACTCTTATTTTTAGATGCTTGTACTTCTTCCTCTATCAGTAGACCAACTTTGTAGAGCTTCGTGAAATACTCTATAGGTTGGAATTCAATATGATCTCCGTATTTGGGCTGCAAGTTATAGATCACCAGTCAGACTTGCAACCTTTTCCCTCCATCTATTAAGGAATGTGATGAAGTCTTCATTGTGGTTTTGTTTAGTTAATTCTAACTCACGAAGAACAATAGGAAGATGAGTGTTGTATTTGTACTGCTTGTGGAACTCTTCTTGATGTAGTCCCAGCCGTTCAGCTTTGTTTTATTCAGTGATCTGAACCACTTGGATGGATGTGCATCCAAGATTAAGGGAAAGACATAAGCAAAGAGGTCCAAGCTCATGCCATTGAGAGCCATAGAAATAGAGAAGGCTCTCAAATGATCGTCTGGGTCTTCGACACCCTTGAATTTTGGGAGGTCACCCAATGTTACCTTTTTAGGGAGCTTTCCAATCTTTCTTTTGAGATCTGAGCAACAACTACAATAATTCCAATCTTCTGTTTAGGTTCGTACTATTATTGGAGATAGTTGTGTTACCTTGGGGGATGTTCGTCACTTGGAGACACGAACCGGTGGTGGCGAAATATGTTTCTACGACAGCAATAAAACATGTCGCAACTTTATTGAGACGTATCGTGTTCTCTTCTCTAATTATTGTTATTATTCTTTCTTGGATTTAACCGTCATATTTCCTACAATATAGAAGCGTGTTTTAACTGTTGAGTCCTTGAATTGGGTGAGGATAAAAAAAATCTGATTGGATTGATTGAATATTATTTGGACGTTCGGATTAATTTTCATAAAATTGTTTATGAGAGGAGATGTAGAAGCAGGAGAATATCAGACGAAACTTTTGTCTCCATTGATTTGCAAAACTGTGCACGTAATCGTTTTCAAACCTCCTGTGAAATTATTCATCTAGTTTCAAGGTTTTCTATTTTTATAATCAACGTCCTCATTATTAGGTTGACGTTCATGCGTTAAAATTTCTAATTCTATTGTGATGAGTTTCATAACTTGGCAGGTTATCAAAGATTTTTGTTATGGGCCATATAAGATTTGATGCAGTGATGGTTTGTTGGATTAATTCAATCATTGATTAATCAAACTCTGCAACTTCTTTTCACAAGAAATAAGGTGAGGAACGTCAGCTAATTATAATGTATTGGATGATAGGAATGTGCTGCAACTTCATTGTTTTCAAGAAAGGAAAATAATTTATTGGTGATAATGTAGAAGTGAAAGGATAAGTGAGTTGATCTGGTTTTTAGCCAGTTTTACATGTGATAATGGTCTTTGTTGCTCGGGTTGTTGCGGTTCTAGGTTGTACGAGTAGCCATTATCGTTCAAGTGAAGGATGCTACCTCCTGGGACATGTATTGGTATATGTATGTACGTAAAAGATTTATATGGACCTGGTCCACACTAAATTTAGTGTGGACCTAATACTAGTACATGTAACTTATGAAAATAATAGATATAAAAGATTAGTACTTATAGATTGTAAAGGGCTCATAAGGGATTTTCTCTCTCTAAACGATAGCCTCTCTCTCTTGGAAAGTGAGAGAGCCTGTTCGAGAAATAACACAAAATAACACATGCCGTTTCAACTTCTCTGCCTTCATAACTTCCTCCTACTACCCTTACTATCTCACAACCCCCCCCCAAATAGCGCTAATTAACTCCCCACTCTTTTTCAAAACACAAAATTATAACAAAATCCAAAAAAACTTCCATTATTACTGTCATGGATAATAAAAAATCTGAAGAAAGTGCTCAAAAATTCTCTTCTTGTAGGAAAGGTCCAAAGATTAGGTTCAGAGAGAAATCTTCCATGAGGACGCGCGTAAAGCAAAATTCTTTATATTAGATTCAAAGACTTCAGGAGCTTTGGTGAAAAACATATCCAAGAGTGGGTCACAGAACTCTGGTATCGGAGAGAGGAAATTAAAGTAAGGAAGGTGGGAAAAATTTTATTGTTTCAATGTGAAGATGTAGATGATGCTGAGGATTTAATCCTCAACGGAAATGCAAACTATAAAGGTGCCTAATCATCTTCAAAGAAATCAAAGCATTGTAATTCGTGCATGAATTAGATTCTAGAAGATCCGCCATCTCGGTGCACATTGATGGTCTTCCCTTAATATTCAATAACACTAATACAACCCGGATGCTCACAAAAAAGATTTGTGATGTATCCTACTTCGACGAGAGCACATGGAAAGAAGGCCCAAAGGCTCACATTAGAGTTCGGGTCCTCGTGAACATTTCTCGTCCTCTTATCCCAAGATGTTTTTTAGCAGATGGAGTAAACAAGCCAGTTTGGATAAAATCTAGGTACGAGAATTTTTTGGTTATTTGCTAGAACTATGGGAGAGTGGGCCACAAAGCATCTCGGTGTAAGGTGTCAAGCTACATAGGAGAAAATGAGTACATGCAGTTGCTGCTGGAGATAGAAGATGGAATCATAAGAGAACATTCTATGGGAACAGACTCTAAGGAAATAATTTTCAAGTAGTCTTAAAGCTCTAAAGATATAGAAAAGTATAGAATGTCAATGCTGGACTTGGTTGGAGAAATCCCAGAATCTCCAACAACAATGGGTTTTTCAACATCAGTCGGCTCTGTTTGGTCCACGGAAAGGGACTATCGCGATGAAGGCAAGGGGCCTGAGAAGCTCAAAAGAAAAATGTCATCATCTGAAGAATCATCCAACTACTCTGAGGATTGTCAAGTGAGAGCGGCACAAGCAAAAAAATTAAGACGGCAGCAATGCAGGAGGGAGGGCCATCGGAAAGAAAACGAAAAATCATCACGCCGGTTATTTCGATCAAAAAATAAAAACACGTATTGATAAGCATAAGGCTCGATGACTAGAGTTCGCAGGCGTTCATTACTCCAACTGATGACACAAGTAAGTCCTAATTTATTCCCCTCACCCACCCTAGCTATAATCACTGAGAGCAAAATGTCATAGATATCCCTACTAATGTGTTTCTAAATTATTTCCTGCGAGGTATTAGTGTTTGCTATGTGGGTAATAAGGACTTTGGCTTTGGGGACGTGTTGTTTTTCATAGTTTCTTCTTGCATGGTCAAAAGAAGTATCTATTTATATTATGTACTTTGAACTGCCTCTTATATCCCTTATTTATTCCCTTTTAAGGACATCTCAAACCCCCACACCCAATCAAAAGCAAGACCACTCCATCTCTGGTATTCTTTATCTATATATAGGGAAAGTGACTTTTCAATATCATATTCCAAATTCAGTCAATCCTTTTCTCATCTTCTCCCCATTTTTAGCTATGCCAAGTGGTATCATGGCTGAGTACAATGTGGTGGACCAATTTTTGGGCCTAAGAGGGAGTAGATCTATAAATTTCCAACTTAGGCCAACCACATTCATTAAGCCTAAGGGTAACGATCATCTCCTCTTTCCTATTAACCCCTCGGCATATCCCTTCAAACCACAGTCATCCCGTAATAGCCAGGCCCATTTACCTTTTGACATGGAAATTGATGAAGACTTCACATTGCCAAAACTTAGGGCCATTTTAGCCCAAGATCCAAATTTTCAGGATCTCTCTATTTGGTTTAATCCCAACCACGCTCAGAAACACCAGACCCAAGCTCAAACAAACTCCAAATTCCAAAAGCTTCCCAACAACCTTAACAGTGCTGGCCCATCTGAACCTATAACACCTCCCCCCTCCGAATTTTTTTGATTGTGAGGAATATTTCACCTACAAGTCGGAGCTTAGTTCAATTGACATGAAAAATCTTGACTTCAATTCTTCTCCTCATGATTCTAGTGAAGAGGAAGTCGAGAGTAAAGTTATGAAAAATCAAGCTAGGATATGTAGAGAGAGAAGGAAAAGAAATGGGCGTAGAGCTGGCAAATATAGGGCTACAGGAATCTTAGCGGACAGACCGGTTAGGGTTTATGGAGTCAAAAGAAGGAAGTGCTAAACAAAATAGATCCCTTGATGTTTCGTCGGGAGAGTTCTTAAAATCAGGCGGTCTAGGATTCCAGTAAAAAGAAAAATATTTAGAAATCCTATAATCGGCGAATTCATGGAATGCAATGCCTCAGATTTGGTTTATTTGATTCTGACTATATATCTCATGACAATCCTCAACAGAAAGAACATGTACAGGATATGAAGGAAACCAGGGGAAACAGGAAGGACAAGCAGTAGGCCAAGGAGGAGACTAGGAAGCTAAGAGCACGGTTGGCCCACAACAGCCTTCAGTGGAAGAATGAAGCTTCTTTCTTGGAACTGCAAGGGACTTAAGCAGGATGACATCCCCACCCCCTATTTTCTAAACTTTATCTGCAGCAACTTATGTGGATATTTAGTTTTTTGTCTGAAACTAAGTGCCCAGTTGATCAGATTAAACCATTTCTTCACAAGCAAGGTTTCACTAATAGTCTTGGTGTCAATCCCACTGGTTTTAGTGGTGGGATTTTTGTTGGTTGGGGCTCCACTGTGCAGGTCTCCCCAATCGTAGTATGCTCTAACTTTATTTTTTGTCGTATCAAGTATAACTTTGTTTCCTTTTACTCAGTGTTCGTGTATGGTACTCATCAAATTGAACATAGGGATAAGCTATGGGAAGATTTTTCTTCCCAATGCCTGGGCTCATCTCCTATCCTTATAATTGGGGACTTCAACCAGGTAGAATTCGCCAATCAAAAACTTGGAGGAAGTAAGAAGATTCGAGGAGCTGAAAAGTTTTCACGCTGGCGTACCACAAATGGTCTAATCAAGATTACTGCGAAAGGACCAAGATTCAGTTGGTCGAATAACCGGAAGGGGGACACAACTATCTTTGAAGAGCTCGATCGGGGTTACGGAGACAACGACTGGCACTCCCTTTTCCCTAATGCAATCATAAAACATCTCCTAATAACCTTCTCTGACCATAGTCCCATTATTCTTGACTTGCTCACTACTCCATAGATAAAAAGGAGGCCTTACAAACTCGAATTTTAGTGTATGAAATTTCATTAGATTAAAACCATAATCAAAGAAAAATGGGCTAACGGAGGTGCAGGCTCAAATCACTATTCTATTCAAAGGAGACTTAGGGTAATAAATTGGACTTGCAAGGATTGGTGCCTTCAATACAAATTAAATCATGGGTTGAACTGGGAAAACTTAATAACAGATTTGGATAATATCCAATCTAAAATTGAGTGTATCTCTAGTGCGCTAGATGCTATTAACAGATGTGAGGAGATGGAACACAAGAGCAAGATAGAATGGTTGTACTGTAAACAACATGCTCGCACGAAATGGGAAATGCTGAGGAATCAAAACACCGACTTCTTCTTCAAGAGTGTCAAAGGCAGGATGAAAAGAAACCTCATCACAAGCTTAAAATGAGAAGATGGAGAATGGATAGAAGGGTCCGAAAACATTGAGAAAGAATTTCTAGACTTCTTTAAATCAATCTTCATCCCAAAAAAAAAAAAGCCTTTGAATATTGATATGGAATGGTTCAAAGGCCTTCCATCAGTGTCAGAACATGATAGATAAAGCCTATGTAAATGCATCACAAGGGCGAAAGTCAGCAGAGCTGCTTTTGATATGGAATCTGTTAAATCCCCAAGTCCTTATGGGGCAGCCCCTTTCTTCTTCAGAGAAAATTAGGACATTGTGGGTGAAGATATCTTCTAGCAATGGAGGACTTCCTATCTTCAGGAAAAATCCTAAAAAAAAAGTGAACGAGACCTTCATAGCCCTGATCCCAAAGGTTGATCATCCGGAGAAAGTGTCACAATTTAGGCCCATAAGTCTACGTACTACTACTTATAAGATCATAGCCAAGGTGTTGGCGAACAAACTGAAAAAGATCCTTCCCTCGCTGGTGGGTGAACAACAGAATGCTTTTGTGAAGTAGGCAAATAACAGACAACATCCTTATTGGGTGTGAGCTCGTGAACTGGATCAACAAGCACAAAAGAGGAAAGGAATATGCAGCAGTCTTAAAAAGCTGATTTCATCAAGGCTTATGATAGAGTGAGGTGGGACTTTGTGGAGATCATAACGATAGCCATGAATTTTCTGGAGTTATGGATCAACTGGGTAATCCAATGCATGTCCACTGTTTCATACTCAATCTTGATAAATGGGGTTCCATCAGCAAAATTTAAGCTGAAGGTAGCGCTCAGACAGGGGGACCCGCTATTTCCTTACATTTTTTTTCTCGTAATGGAAACCCTAGGGAGAAGACTCTTAACACTTCAAGGGGAGAAGAAGATCAGAGGGATAAGGATTTATAAAAGAGCTCCGGAACTTACACGCCAATTCTTTGCGGATGATGCTTTATTGTTGTTTATAGCTACTCCAAAATCCTACAACACTATCAGAAAGGTCCTCGATGAAGTAATCAGCTTTGAAAAATCTTTCATTAAATTCAGCCCGAACACTCCCTCGACTTTTATCAGATTCATGAGGAAGCCCTTGGGAGTCAGAAGCAGAGACAAGATCGCCAACTACCTTGGCTGCCCTTTGGAGGTGGATGAGAGATCCACAACAGTCTTTAAATAACTTCTGGAGAAAATTAGAAAGAGAATCAATAGCTAGCCATTCTCAGCCCTCAATCAAGTAGGAAAACTTGTGTTGTGCAATAGCATACTGGCGAAAATTGGCTCCCACATCATGTCTGCCTTCCATTTCCCACAAAATATTTTCAAGAAAATAAACTCCAAAATTTTCTTATTTTGGTGGAGAACTTCGGAGAATAAACAAGGTAAATGATGGAGAAAACAAAAGACAATAAAGTAGCATAAAAATATGGGGGGATTGGGCCTAAGGAATGTGACAGCAATGAACAAAGCCATGGTCTACTAGCAGGCATGGAGAATTCACGACAACCAGTCCCTCCTTCTGAGTCGGCTATTTACATGGAAATATGGAAGCAATCCAATAAAGTTAACTGCAATCAAGACAAAACCGAATCAAATGTCATGGGTTATGAAAGGTCTATGGAGGGCCTCGGAAGAGATGCGAAAAGGAACCGGCAGACTAATTGGAGATGGAAAACTTACGAGAATTTTGAAGGACAAATGGGTGGAAGGGGGGCCATACAATTCAAAAACTTAAACAATGATGATGAGTTTGGGACCCCCCTGCAATCACCAAAATGGGTCCATGGAATCATAGATGAAGAAAATAGATGGAATAGAGGTAAAAATTTTCTCCCTGTTTAGTAAGGAAAGTGTCAAATGCATTCTTGCAACACATATCATCAAGAGAATGGATGAAGACAAGATTTTATGGCATGGGACAATCAATGGTAAATACTTGGTCAAATCGGGCTACTGGTGGTTGGTTGGAAGTGAGAACCACCAAGACAAACATCCAATATGGGCCAAACTATGGAGAATCGGCCTTCCTCCAAAAATTCAGCTATTCATATGGAAAATTTGCAATAATGCAATAACAATGGCAGGTAATCTAATAAAGAGAAAAATATATGTCCGGACAAAATGCGTGCTATGCGGGAAGGAGGAGGAAACTGTGAATCATCTCTTCAGAGATTGTGAAATTATAAAGAGGATTTGGAATGTCTCCAACCTGGGATTGAAACCGACGACGAGTCTGGAAATTTGCGTCTCAAAATGCATTAAAGATATTCTCAACTACCTACACGACTTGGGACAGGATGGGCGTGAAGTATGTACAGTAATTATAGCTATTATATGGAGCATATGGTGTCACAGGAATGATATAATCTTTAGAAATCAGAAATTGCAACCAATTGTGATTCTTCAAATGTCACAGATGTAGAAAAGAAAGTGGATAGGAAACTACCGGACGCACAATACGAAGATGGAGCCAAGGAAAATCAATACAAATGAAGATGGGTTGCAGGAAAACAAAGATGCAGAGTCCTAGTGGTGTACGAGCAATGCTCAGGAAGATGTGGCCTCAATAAAGTTTGAGGTTGATGGAGCTTGGAAAGAAGTAAGTTCCGGAAGCAAGCCAGGGCAGGAACAGGATTAGAGGTGATCAGCATGGGCCCATCCCGTGGGCCCGACCCGGCCCGAAATAGGCGGGTTTTAAGCACACCCTTTCGGCCCGTGGTTCGGTCCCGGCTCGACCCGACCCTATTTTTGGGCAAAAAAACCTAGGCCATGGACAACTTAAATATGCAAAACTAGTCGAAATTTTAACTCGGCCCGAAAATGGCCCAAAAAGCCCGCTTGGTCAGGCCCGAATTTACGGGTTATGGCGCGGGAATTTCGGTTCGCGGTTTAGCCCGGCCTGGCCCGAAATGAGCCACTATTTTTTGGACAAGCCCGGCCCGGATCATGATCACCTCTAGATAGGATGGAAGATGAAGATTGACAACGTTGTGAAAGTGCATTCAGAACCCTACTGCATACAAAGCTCTTAGCTGTCTGGAGTACAATAAAGGAGGCCCAAAAACACAATAGGGCTACTACTATCCAGAGCGATTGCATCACGATCGTGAAAAGCATGAGACACCATGAAGAAGCAGGAAAGTGGAACAAAAATCTTGTATTTGATAGGGAGAGAGTCAAAGATGCTCACAATTTTATATGTCAAGACTCAAGAGGTTGATTGATTGCAATATCTACTGGCTGATAGTTTATTGTGGGATATTACAATTTTTTTGGTAAAATGTAAGATATAATACCAAAAGCAAATAAAGCCACCAAACAACAAAAACAGCCTAAATTACAGAACATTACAGTGGCAGCACACTACACCACACACACACAACCATCTCACATGTTACAACCAATATTAGTAAGCATAAAGTATCCACCTTCAAAAAATATATTAAGTATAGATAAACAATATAAACCTTTTATAAGAATACTTTAACAAGTTAGAGCACGATAAAAAATTTCATCCTCTCAAATAACTCTCGCCAATTTCTATATACATAAAACTAACTTTAGATCGCTTTCATCATATTTCCTTTTTTCTAACTACGGCCTGTTTCTCTTCGATAAAACAACCGAATCGAACCCGAATCAATCGAACGAATCGAACCGAATGCAACCGAATCGATTGAACGAATCGAACTGAACAGAACCGAACCGAACCGAACCGATTTATTAATAATAATTTTATCACTAAACATAATAATAATAATTATTATTATTAAATAATAATAATAAATTATTGTGATATAGATGGAGTAGTCCGTAATAAACAGATAAACTAATAATTTGACGAACAAAATTAGAATATCGAAATATAGAATATACTTTATCACCAAACGCTTAAAAAGAATGTTAGAAATTTAATAGGATATGTACATTATATTTAACAATTTTCAATTTAAGAAAAAAATACAAAGGAGAATCTTTATGAAGGAAAAAACGAGAGAAATGCCATGAGTGGGTATTGACCCGCGTACTTCTAACAATTCCATGAAGACAATACCATATCTGCCAAGCTACATACTTGCAATACTATAGCTGAATTAAATACTTACAACTTTCGGATAATAATTGTAATGATGATATTAATATTTATAATAGTAATAGTAATAGTAGTAATAATAATAATGATAATAATAATAATTATCATTGTTTTATTATCATATAATAAAATAACCGAACCGAACCGAATCAACCGAATCGAACGCAACGCAACCGAACCAATCAATCGAACCGAACTGATGCAACGAACAACCAATCGAATCGAACCGAACCGAACCAAAATAAGGCGAGGAGAACATGCCCTACATATGTTTTCAGTTCCTATCTCTTCTTTCAACCATATTTAACAATCAACAATAGCAAACTCTGGCCATTCTTATATTATTTAGGCTTTTTTGTAAAAAAATTAATTACTTAATTATTGAAAGTGATTTTGAAGACAAAGCATATAATAATATTTGTATAGCTTGTATGGTTGTAAGTTTTAAGATATAAATTGTCAAAATTTACAAAATTGACCAAACCACATGTTAAATTAATGAAAGGCAAAGGTACCACTTCCATATCATATTAACAAAAAATAGAATTTAAAATATGTTATAGTTTGCACGCACCAATTTTGGCAATTTTATAAGCCTATTAGGCTCATGACCAACTTTTAGGATATTCTCATCGATAATCTTGTATTTTAACTTATTATCTTCAATAATCAGAAACAAAAAGTTATTATCAATTATAAATTCTTTATTTTTTCTACACCATGACATTTAGTTAACCATGATTTCCTTTAACCTCATCCTCTTCTTTCCTTCTATTCTTCCTCTTCATGATGTTAATGATAGTTTTTCCCAAACAAGGCCCAAGCCCCATTCCAAGTGCAAATCTATTAACTAAACATTTATTCATGCCTACTTGAAATAGAAACAAGCAACAGGTTTAAGGTACTTACATTTGTTGCTCAAACACACATTTTTAAAGATCAATTATTCTAACTTGCTCTCAAAGCTAACTCAGACAGACCCTCAGGACTAGTTTATGTGCAGGTCATCAACCCAAACGGTCAACAACAGTCAAATCTTCCTTACACCTTACACATTAAACCTCCTTAAGGTGATTGCTTCATACCTTAAAAAAACTTGAAACATACAAATAAAGGTCTTCATCAACTCAAAACGCAAACAAACAAGCATAATGTAAATCCATTTGATCCCCTTCCTCTCTAAGACGATTTGAATTTGCGGTGCCTTTGGTTAGAACCGGAGAAAAGGCGAGCAAGGAAAGCAAAGAAGGCACCAATCAAGCATAAAAACCATGAAACTGCAAAGATTGCTCTATCTTTGAAATGCTTCTTAGGAAGATGACTCATGTCGGCGACAAGCAGTGCCCTGTAAACAGCCTCAGTGAGGGCATATGCAGTAACTGGGTCGCATTCTTCAGCTACGACTCCACACTCAGTAAGACAAACAATGTCATAAACTCCACTTGTTTCAGATATTCCCAAAAATTGGCAAATTTTCAGGCGTGCGTCGATTCTTTCCTCTGCTGATAGTTTGTCTCCATGGGTCAATACTAAAATTGGGTTCTGATCTACAAACAAATTAACAGAAGTCATATATGTTAGTTCATATGCATAAATCATTTTCTTTACTTATGCTTTAATGCTCTTAGATGAGGGATCGTTTCGGTACTTCTAACATTATCTGTACACTGTTTCTTTGGTGCAACTGTTAGAGCTATAGCAGCGGAAATGTGACTACTACTAGATAATATGAAATCGATACCTCACAATGAACAATATATTGGGGATAAACAAATTAAATAATACTATGAAGGAATAATAAATATAACGTAAGAAAAATAAACTTTTCTTATACTAAACTTATATATGATGTGAATGATGATCTTAAACTATACATTACAACCTAAGCATTTTATACTAACATAAGTGCTAAATTAGGAATGCTAAATAAGGAATGTGCACTAAAGAAACAATGACGCACATTAGTTATTCTCCTACAATTCCTCTTACTATATGATTAATGCTTCCCCACAAATTAGGGAGAATTAATCTCACAACCAATAACACTTATTTCTACAATTCTCCACCTCGTTCATAATTTGAAAACATTCAAATTTTGGACGAATAGATTGCGTAATTCGTATCCGGTTGCACCATTTTTCCAATGACTGCCTACGTACCCTCGACCGGGATCAAACCAATCGTAGTTCCATTCTCCATGTAATGCCTAACATGGGACAATATTTAGCAATTCCAAACAATGTTGGAACTTTCTTCCTGAGCAGCGTTCTCATTTGTATGCACCTTCATAAGAGAAATACTACCTTCCTCTATGACATCTCGTACAAAATGATACCTTACATCTATATGTTTGGTACGAGCATGATGAACCTGGTTCTTGGCCAAGTGAATAGCACTTTGGCTGTCACAATTCAGATTCACACTAACCTGCTTCAACCCCAAATCATCTAGAAGTCCCCACAACCATAAAGCTTCCTTAACTCCTTCTGCCATAGCCATATACTCGGCTTCTGTTGTAGATAGTGCCACTGTCGCCTGTAACAATGATCGCCAACTAACTGGAGCACCATGTATTTTAAACACATAACCAGTAGTAGATCGTCGTCTATCTAAATCACCAGCATAATCCGAGTCAACAAAACCGCTTATTTGACATGTTTCTCCACCAAAGCATAAACCTGTGTCAATAGTACCTTTTAAGTACCGTAAAATCCATTTCACTGCTTCCCAATGTGCTTTATCTGGGTTTGCCATGAACCTACTGACAACACTAACCGCTTGTGAAATGTCTGGACGTGTACATACCATTGCGTACATTAAACTTCCAACTGCACTAGCATAAGGTACATTATCCATATATGTCTTATCTTCAGCCGTAGTGGGAGATTGTTTACCAGAGAGCCTGTAATGTGGAGCCAATGGAGTAACCACTGACTTAGCACCTTTCATCCCAAACCTTTCAATAACCCGCTCAATGTAGCCTTTTTGGCTCAAGAACAATTTTCGATTTGATCTCTCTCTTCTAATCTCCATACCCAGTATCTTCTTTGCAGCTCCCAAGTCTTTTGTCTCAAACTCTTCACCAAGTTGAGTTTTTAATCTATCTATCTCCACCTTGCTCTTTGAAGCAATGAGCATGTCGTCCACATACAATAATAGATTGATATAATCACCTCCATGAAGTTTACGAATGTATACACAACAATCATAATTACTTCTGAAAAACCCTTGTTTTAGCATAAAGGAATCAAATCGCTTGTACCACTGTCGAGGAGATTGCTTTAATCCATAAAGTGATTTCCTCAAGCGACATACTTGATGCTCTTTACCCTCAACCTTGAATCCCTCAGGTTGATACATATAGATTTCCTCATCTAAGTCACCATGTAAGAAGGCCGTCTTTACATCAAGTCGTTCCCACTCAAGATCTCCATGAGCTACAATACTTAACAACACCCGAATAGAAGTATGTTTTACCACCTGGAGAAAATATCTCATTGTAATCTACACCTTCTTTACGTGCAAATCCCTTGGCCACTAGCCTAGCCTTGTACCTTATTTTATCTGACTTGGAAGGGTCCTCTTTTCTTTTATACACCCACTTACAACCAATAGCAGTCTTTCCCACGGGCAATGGGACTACCTCCCATGTCTTGTTTTTATGAAGAGATTGCATCTCTTCGTCCATAGCAACCAACCAACTCTCGCTATCCTGGTCTTTGATAGCTTGTTTGAAGGTGACCGGCTCATCATCCTCCATCGAGAGTGCATATTCTACCAAGTTTACCTGCCCGTAATGCCTCGGAGGTTTGTCCGACCCAAACTTCGAACCGGTTTATAATTCCTCTTTGGCCTAGTGGATGCCAAAGAATCCTCGCCGTCGCCGTTGTAATAAATGTGCATTTTCCCGCTGAATCTCCTCATGATCAAGCTCATCCTCCTCCTCATTTTGAGTAACACTAGGATGCTCCACTCCGAACATGACTAGAATCTTGTTGGTCTCTAGATTCTATCTCCACCACTTGAGTATGTGTAGTCATTCCAACATCACCATCATTAGGCACCATAACTTTTGATAAAGCTACCATAGATCTTTCATCAAAGGTCACATCCCCGCCGATTACAAATTTAGAATCCTCTACACTCCAAAGACGATAGCCTTGAACCCCTTTTGGATACCCCAAAAGATTGCTTTCTTGGCTCTTTCATCAAGCTTGTTATCCTTAACATGATAATAAGCCGTGCACCCGAAGACTCTAAGTCTCTCGTAATCCGCATATTCCCCGACCATACCCTATAAGGCGTGTCTCCATCTAAATAAGAATGTGGTGATCTATTTACTATATAACAAGATGTAGCAACCGACTCGCCCACCATTCTTTGCCTAAACCGTGATTAGAGCGCATACACCTTGCCTTCTCAAGTAGTGTACGATTCGGTCTTTTCCGCAACTCCATTCTATTGTGGTGTGTCTCTCGATTGTCCGATGGTCTCACAATGCCTTCCCGATCACAAAACTCCTTGAAAGCTCCCTCTCGTGTATGCTTGTACCATTATCAAACCGTACGAGTTTTCGACTTTCGGCTCGTTCTGTTCTCAACCATTGCTCTCCACCGCTTGAAAATGTCGAATACCTCATTCTTATGCTTAAGAAAATAAATCCAAGCATACCTAGAATAATCATCAACAAATGTAACAAAGTACCGGAACCTCCCTTGGAAGCAACTTTAGTCGGACCCCAAACATCCGTATGCACATAGTCTAACAACCCCCTGCTCTTGTGCTTGCTTGCAGAGAACTTCACCCTGTGTGCTTTTCCATACACACAATGTTCACAAAATTCCATTTGCGGCTTCTTCATGTTCTTCAACAAACCTTGTCCACTAAGCAATGATAGACCCTTTTCTGACATATGCCCAAGGCGCATGTGCCATATCCTCGTGCATTCTGTTTGGTCTTTACTTCCACCGATTCCAACTGCTAAATCACCTGTAACAGTTGTCCCCAAAAGAGGATAAAGATTACCGTGACGAATCCCCTTCATCACTACCAAGGAACCACGAACAACTTTTAAAACTCCATTCTCCAAGACTATTTTGCAACCATTTTTCTCTAATAACCCAAGAGAAATAAGGTTCTTCCGCAAAAATGGGATGTGTCTCACATCCTTCAAGGTTATTATTGTTCCATCATGCATCTTGACTCGGATAGTACCTAACCCGACAGCCTTACGGGCATGATCATTTCCCATCAAAACAAGTGCCCCCATCCAAACTTTGGTAAGTTGTAAACCATGCTCTGTTTGGACACATATGGTGAGATGCTCCTCGAATCAAGCATCCATTTACCGGATATTTCATTGCATTGTTCAGAAACTGAGTAACAATAATCATCCTCGCCATTCGAGACATAACTCGCCTCTTGTTTTTCTTGTTGTTTTCCTTTGGAATTGTCATTGTTGTTCTTCTTAAATATTATCCTCTTATTTGGGCAATTAGCTTTAAAATGACCAAGCTCACCACATTTGAAACATGGCCTTTCTGCAAGAGGTCTAGATTTTGATCTAGACTTTCCTCCCTTGACTCTTCCTCTTTCATTGGTCCTACCTCTTGTTTGCAAACAATCCTTGAGCTTGTTCATTGTATTCTCTTCCATTCTTGGACATCATCCCACTTGTAGCAACCTTTCGAAGGTCATCCGCTAAAAGCGATGTTCTAGTCTCATCCATGGTTAGAGTATCACCCACAAGCATCAATGTTTGAACCAGATTTTCGTAGGACTTAGGTAATGAGAGCAATAACATGAGTGCTTGGTCTTCCTCATCTACCTTCACATCTATATCCTTTAAGTCTGATATAATCCTATCAAACTTATTGATATACTCCCGGATTGAGGTGCCTTCTTCCATCTTGCATGTATACAATTTGGATTTTAGATAGATTCTGTTTGTTAGAGTTTTCGTCATGAAATTTGTCTCTAACTTTGACCACACTCCAGCAGCCGTTGCTTCTTCATTTACCAAGAATGCAACATCCCTCTCAAGGCATAAGATTATAGCCGCTCGTGCTTCACGATCTAACTCTTCCCAATCCTCATCCTTCATGTCCTCGGGTTTTTGTTCTCTTCCCGCCAATGCCTTGTGCAACTTTTGTGATATAAGCAAATTTTTCATTTGCATCCTCCAATAGGAAAAATCATTTTTCCCATTGAATTTTTCAATTTCATATTTCCCAACTTTAACCGTTCCACTAGTAGATGCCATTATAATTATTTTCAAAATCAAAAATTTTACCACTTAAGATTTTGATGTTGGCTCTGGTACCAATTGTTAGAGCTATAGCAGCGGAAATGTGACTACTACTAGATAATATGAAATCGATACCTCACAATGAACAATATATTGGGGATAAACAAATTAAATAATACTATGAAGGAATAATAAATATAACGTAAGAAAAATAAACTTTTCTTATACTAAACTTATATATGATGTGAATGATGATCTTAAACTATACATTACAACCTAAGCATTTTATACTAACATAAGTGCTAAATTAGGAATGCTAAATAAGGAATGTGCACTAAAGAAACAACGACGCACATTAGTTATTCTCCTACAATTCCTCTTACTATATGATTAATGCTTCCCCACAAATTAGGGAGAATTAATCTCACAACCAATAACACTTATTTCTACAGCAACTAACACACATCTCATGTAATCTTTCTGAGTGCGTGTCCTCTTGATCAGAAATGTTGCGCTAAAAAGAGAATTAGTAGAGAGGGTAGACCTCCAAATCTTATCCGGAAAGAAAAAGGGGTTTTAAGAATTTCATTAATCAAACACTTCTATTTGAAAACCTTCCACAATAAAATTTGTTTAATATCGGCTACTAGTTGTTTCCAAATTTTAGATTTAGAATTTTAAAATTACGATACAAGTTGTATAACAAAGTTACAATTAGTAATACTTATACTGCAAATTATTTTGACTTTTGAGCATCATTGTGTAGGAGTTAGGACCATAATTTATAAACATAAAGCCAACAAATCTGAACTTTGGGGAAATAATTTAATTATACGTCAACAACAAAAAAGATTTGGACAATATAAAGAAAACTTTTGAACATGGAAAATTCTATTGTCTATGTCAAAAAGAAAATCTTTCTGATTATTCAAAGAATTTACTATGTTCAGAACCATAACTATGTTTCAACTTCCAAATAATTTATTTGTATGTTGAAAAAAAAAAAACAAAAGTATTATACAAAGAACATAAACGTATTATAAAAAGAACATGCAAAAATAAAATAAGTTGTATTATCAAGAAATGATAAATGTAACAAAATTAAATATCTAATTATTGGCCATCAAAAAAAATTATCTAATCATTATGACCAAATATTTTGAAGGGTATGCTCATTTGGGGACCATCGTGGTACTAGGTCCATGATATTATGATTTACTTATTATATTTAAAATATTCATAGCAAAAAACTAGAAACTATGGACCTGTTCCATATTAGTGCTAGCTTTTAATTTGGTTCTTAGATCTTAAAAGCTTAAACCACCACCAACAACAACAGCAACAACAATCAGAGAGGAGAAAGTAACAAAGAAACTTACTGCCTCTTTTCAATCCCGAAAAGCCGAACACATCTCTGGTTGCCTCCAAATGTTTTGAATCACCATCCTTTAAACTCTTATAGACATCAGCCATATTAGCAACCACCATTGCACAGTTGACTTGTCTCCTAGCAAACCTTCTTGATGTTGATCCTATGGTTTCGTTACGAGACTCGTCCATTGCTCTGCAGCAAGGTTGATTGTGTTGAACTCCTTCACCAGTCCACTGAGACAGCTCATGGAGGCTCTCATTCGTACGATCATTATAGTCAAACCCCCTTGAATCATACACACAGAAACCTGCTCTCATTGATCTCAAAACATTGTGTTCTTCCAACAACATTGTTGTGGATTCTGAGGCTACTGAGCTTCCTATGTTAGAAACAAATAAATCCTTAGATGTTTATGATTAGAATATACGGTGCGCAGGCTAGCAGGTAATATATAGTGGTAACTGACTAACATTAATAAATTTGTATGTAATTTTGTAAAGGAAGTCTCATACTAATGCCCATGGTAATAGAACTCCATCTAAAAGCATGTGTAATTATCCATAAATTTCCACGAATACTTGTGATAATGGCTAGTAATAGAAATTCAATAATAAAAAGAGGTATTTGGAGACGGACAAACAATACCGTAGACCAAAATATTTCTAAAAACTAAATAGACGTTCACAATATTAGTTGTGTGATTTATCGCCATTACCACTATTTATTACAAAACTAACTAGCGAACAGTCGGAATTGAAGCACTGAAAAAAAAAAATATCATGACTATCAAAATAAGTTGGGAGAGGAAAATCACCTGATGTCTGAGCAAAGGGAATGATACCTGCCCTTCCAAGAACACTATACATAAGGTTGACCAAGGAACTTTTGCCACCACCACCAAAGCCCACCAAGAGAATGGTGATCATGGGTGGAATCTCCATCTCCTCCTTCTTAATCCCACCCATAGGGACCCACAGATCGCCAGACCGATACGCCACGAGCCTATGTCGAAGATCATCTAGCCCCTCCGATGCTACCATTGCTAACCTCTCCAATTCCCTCATCACCTTGAGCCTTGGAGTCAAACACCCCACATCGGAGACATCAGTAACCTTCAAGCTGCTTATCTCTTCAGCCGTGGCGCACGTGCGCCACCAGCAAAATTCTGTCGATTCTTCTCCCTCTCCATCATCACTAAGTTGCTTGTCCCTCATCTTTTCACCTGGATTATTGTATAAGTAATTCCCGAAGGGAATAAGGTCTAGTTTAAAAGTCTATATTGTACTTGTGCAAACAAATATAGTGTATACATATGTATATATGTGTATATAGCTAAGATTTTATGTGTTCAAAAGTTGGAAAGGGACAAACTGTACAAAACATTTTTATTTTCCGCGAAGCTACGCAAGGTTGTCGTTGAGTTGTAGATTTGACGCTCCACATAAAATACTGTAACTTAAATCCAACTTCAAATGTTCCAACAGAACTGAGGAAATCGAGCTTTACCAAAATGCCCTTGGATCAAACTTGCCCTCTCCATAAAAATAAGGGCGACATTGTCTTTTAACAGCAAGTGACAATATGCATTGTGCCCCATTGCAGTTTTTGGTAACAACGAATTTGTTCTATCATATGAGCACATCAGTTGCAATAACTTTGGTTAAGTCAAACAAATCCTACATTGAATCTTTCCAAATTAAATATTATCCAACGGGCTGCCACGACTAAATAATCATTCCAAGATCAGAAAAAGTATTAAATATATTAATTGATTTGCCAAAACTGGAACCTTGGATTAGCATAAACATCATAAAGTCCTTTTTGGATGACTTGTATAGTTGTATGAGATGCAATTCAGAAGGATAGGGTGAGCACGTCTTTTTCCAGACACCCAACACTATCATTGAAGGTATGTTTTGGTAAATATTTAGGTGGGTTTATTACTGGTTTTTGCATTTGGTCAAATAGCTAAAAGAAAGTTTGGTAAATAATTTTTTGGTTGCTAAGAAGAGGAAAGTAAAACACCCAATATAAACAACTTGATTTACACACGTTACAAATATCTAATAGTCAAACAACTAATACAAGCAACGGAGCACTAGCCAGATAAAACATCTTACCAACTACCAAACACCCCAACCAAGTGGTTGTGGGTTCAATCTAGGGATGACAATGGGCTGGATCTGGACTGGATCCTTATGGACCCAGATCCAGATCCGTTTTCAAGGACTAGATTCAGATCCGACCCGGATCTGACGAGTCTGGAAAAGGAGGACCCCGGATCCAGACATTGCAGATCCCGCTCCAAAACAAGTCCAAAATGAATCCGTCTACAATATTCCCAAATCAAATTAAAAAATCAGCAAATTCAAATTTAAAAAAACACAATAAAAAACCGATTCTCCTCGTGGCTGCTTGGGTTGGTGGTGCGGCGCGATGGGTGAAAATGCGAACGAGAGGGCGAGAGCCGGCCCGAGAAAGAATGAGCGAGAGAGGAGAGCAGGAGAGGTGGTGGCCGATGGTGCATCTGGTGGTGCACTGGTGCGAAAGCACGAGAGACCCAGATCCAGAGAAGGGGAGAAAGGGAGCGAGAGCCGAGAGAGAGTTCAACAGTCGCAATGGGCTCGTGCTAACGAGAGAGAGAAGGGCCTAGGTGGCGTTTGGTGTGCGGCCAGGGGTTGAGGGTCGTGGCTGACGAGAGAGGTGAAAGAATGGTAGTCAAAGTGATGGTGGTCATGTGCTGGTGATCATCCGGTGGTGGGATGGTGGTCATCCGGTGGCGAGGGATCGATGGGGAAGTGAGATGGTGGTGTTGGATGGAAGAGAGAGAGAGAGAATTGCAGTTGTGCAAGTGAGCTAGGGTTTCATTAACTTAAGTGCTTATTCAACTATATTGTATTTAATTTTACATATTAAAATGAGCTTTGTTTAGATAAAGATGGATCTACGATCTGGATCCACATTCTGACCCCTAGGATCCGAATCTGACCCGGATTCATCAGGTCTAAAATTTTGGGATCCAAATTCTAAAAAACGAATTTCCCTAACCTTTGGGAATGGAAAGAGATTTTTAGCTAGCTCTTTACCTTTTAACTTAAGCACCCAAATGTGAGGGGATTACTCACTATTTTCCACGATAGATACCTTAGTATTTCACCAAAAAGAAAAGAAAAACTACCAAACACCCCCTGTTTCAATTTAATTGGACACTTTAAGCACTAATATGGATTTATTAAAAATAAATTTACTCCTCCTACCCTCTCTCTTTCTCTCTCTCTCTCAAACTCTAGCCTCCCCTACCCCTTTTTCATCAATTAGGGGCTGCCATGGATGATTTCATCCATGGTAAGCCCCTTTTCCCCTTTTATTTTCAGTTTTTAGTTCATTTTCTTGTTTTGTTTGATAAATTAGTCTCTCTTTATGAGATTTTCTCAAACTCTGTTATGGGATTTTTAGTTTCTGTTTTGAAAATCTCTTTCTCCCCTATGAGAGTTGCGAGTATAGTTCTTTTGTTTTTAGGTATGATAAATTATTTTCATTGGTTGAAGTTCGAGACTCAACATGAAGGTATTGGAATCTCGGATGCGGTCAACCTGACTCGGTCAATAATGTTCTTCCCAAACTATATCAGAATGATAGACTTCCTCATCAATAGCTGCTTTCAGCAAATACAAGGAGGTTGCGCTGTATTGCTTGATCATTGTAGTTTCTTCGAAGACGAATTTAATTTAATCTTGTTTAATTGTATCTTGTTTTTCTTTAATACCTATTGTAGATGCCGTTTGGCCTTCAATTAATAAAATTTCTCTTTCAAAAAAATATGGATTTATTAAAGAATTTCCTTTGATCGAAAAATAATTTACCTATCAATAAAGGATTTCCTTTGATCGAAAAATAAATTTGTATTTTGATAATTTACATCTAGATAAATCCCACATCTCGCATACTAACATTTGTTTTAGAACATCAGAGAAAAAAATACATCAAAATATTGCAACAAAGAATAAATTGGGGAATTCTATTTCACAACGAATAATATAATTAGACTTTCATCATAAAAACTCAAAAAATCCACTTTATATGACTAAACTTCAGCATGTGACCTCTTAACAGACTCGAGAAACATTTCCTCCCCAAACATAAACAGAATAGGCCCTCAAGAAGAGGGCTTCCCATCTAACAAGTATGAATACATGATATCGTAGTATAAAATAGAGATGGAAATCCCTTGACCCAAAAATACATTTGCTCCATCCTTATTATGCAGCCTAACTAACATATATATGACCCCAAAAAAACTCATGTAATTGTATAGCTGCACTGACTACCCGACTGTTGAATCGACTCAACTGAATAGGACACTGCAAAAGATTAATACCGAGAGAACTCGTCGACGATGGTGTGTGGCACAAATGTTGAAGTGCTTAGGCAAGCACCTCGACCATGGCTGAGAGGCTAGACCGACAACAATCTGGATATACGCACAATATATCAACCCTCAAACTGGGACTTCAATCAACCCACCAAAGCTGCACATCCTACAAGTTAATAAACATAGGTTACTGTTAAAGCTAAAGTACAGGACCGATATAATTAACAGAAGGTAGTCTCGAAGATGTACAATATACCATTTCCATACTATATTGCCTAGGTAAATTATCAACAAGGCAGACTTCTGTACAAAAAACTGTTAAACCCATGAGGCTGAGTTCCACCACAAGTATCAGTGTCCAAGGACGACTGAAGGTAACATCAAAACCCAAAACCAAAAGTTACATATACTCTTTCTATTTAGGGGAAGTTATATTTACTTCATTTGGGTTCATTTAGAAACTCCTCACGTCAAAAATTCAATCCACGTCTCTATTTTGACCTCGGGTGTCTCCAAAATTAAATAGACTATATTCATTTTTTCCCTTAAATTTCACTATAAATAGGGAGGCAAAATAAGAAGTCCGGATATAGAACAATATAACTTCAAATATTACTGAAATTTCAATAAGCTCTCCAAATATCACTCAAGTATCAAGAAGCAAACATTAGACAAGGGTAATCTGACATCCAATTGAGTTTCAAAGTTATTCAATCATTAAACAAACACAGTAAAGCACATGAATACATTGAACAACAAATTTTGTGAACAAACACAATAAGGCACAAGGATACACAGAACAACAAAGATCACATAGGACGAAAGTACGAAAGTCAGGCAATGACGCAGAAATGCAGTACATACCTTTAACCAAACTTGAATCCACCTTGTGGAACATTGAGTTCATTTCCACCGAACTCAAACCCATTTTGAGCACCCTCAGCAGAAGGCAATGCTTCATCCTCATCATCAACCCAATAAGTCTCCAAAATCTTGACAGCCTTCTCATAAATTTCATTGTTGTCATGACTCTGGAGATTTTCTATCTTATCTAGACCTTCTGCATCCTCAATCATCTGAGCATAAACGTTGATACCTCCAGATGCACCCAAATTCTTTTCAGCTTCTCCAATTTTCAATATATTTTCAAGACCTTCCAAGCAAACTGTGACAATTCTTGGATCAGGACAAACTAAAAGATCACATAATGGCTTAATACATCCCTGGCTCACCAAAAATCTGCATGACAAAGAAAATGAGTTTTCAATTCCAAATTTCCAATACGTTATAGAAAGAGCAAAATTACAACAAAATTATAAAGGCATACTTTATTTGGTCAGGGGAACCTCCAGACGTAGCATTTGAAATAGCCCAAGCAGCCTCCTTCTTGATATCAAACTCAGCATTTTGGAGAAGATGGACTAGAGGAGCTACAATACCAGCCTCGATAACAGCCTGCATGTCCAGAAATGTAAAATCATTATCAAAGTCATCTCCGAAAGTAGAAGACAATAGTAGTTTGTCAAACCGAGAGACTTGAACTATGGATCATAGCTTACTTGTATCTGCTCCTTTGTTCCAGCAGTGATGTTGGAAATTGTCCAACAAGCTTCTTTCTTTATACTCTTCTTGTAACTCTGGTTCAACAAGTTGAGGAGGCAAGGAAGAGCCTGATGCTCTATAATGCACTGGAGTGAATAGAAAGGGGTGAGATAATAGAGAAGCAGCCAAAAAAAAGAAGACAAAATAAAGACAATAATACATCTAGCTTTCTAGTTCACAAAAGTTGTGAGCTCTTGGTAATTTAAATTCCAAATTTTACCCTTAACAAAGAATAAAACAAATTAATTTCAGTCATACAACATCTTAAGTAATTGCTACCTACAGTTAATTATTGGTTCAGCGATATATTTATTCATGAACTCTGCTCACTAGTGCCCTCCCTGCAAATCATTGTCGGTTGAGAGGGAAAGTTCGTGTAAGTTGGTTATGCTTCAAAATCTCAAGTATTAAGTATATTATAGTACATAGCACAAACTTGATTGTTCACATGGGATCATATAAAAAGGAAACAATAATCTGTAAAATAGAGATAGTAACTTAAGGAATATATATGTATATACTCCCTCCGTCCCATAATATAGTGCTTGCATTCCATTTTAGGTGTCCCAAAATATTGTTCTTGTTTCTATTTTTAATTCCACAATTCCCATTGATTTGCCTAAAAAACCATGCAACCATCATTTATTTGCTTCTTGGAAATAGTTTTTTTCTTTGTTTATAAAACCAAAGGGTTGAATTAGTCATATATTTAATGCTCTTTCACCCATTATACATCATTCTCTCTCCTAAAATCAGTTTTTTTTTCCCACAACATTAATTGTTTATCATTCATGTTCCACTTTCCTTAATTCTCGTAAAAAATGAGAAATAAGCACTATATTATGGGACAAAGGGAGTATATGACAACCTTGGTATCAACACTTGGCTAACCCCTTATAGATGCTAGAAGTCCATCCAGAATAAAAATACGATCACTTCATAAATAATATAAGGATCTTATCAAGTGTTATAGGAAACTTAAAATACTTCATAATATAATTACAGGAAAATAAATAAAGTTAGACAAAACAGGAAAATGTTGCAAGAAATATGATCCACGTATGTATTATTCTTAGAATGGAACATACTATTTTTTTTATTAGATACTTTAGGGACCACCAATCAAGTAATCCATCCTCCATCCAATTTCATTCTTCCAACAAGAGATGTATCAGTGGCAGAGCCAAAACTTTGAATATTAATTCCCACCAATATATACAAAAAACATTAGCATGCAACAAATCGCCTAATTCATTGCCATGTATATGTTGTTTCTTTTATCTAACTTTCCATATGTTTAGAAATCATAATTCCAAACATTGATGGTCAAAGATGTACATTGGAAACTCTGAAAGAATGAGCAGGAAGAATAAAATATTATGTACGATCTTAACGGTAGGACCAACCTGAGTCTGCATGTCATCACCAGTAACAATATTTCCAACAGTACGAAGTGCAGGAATGAGCACAGAAGGAGAAGCATGACTGCAAGAGGAATATAATTATTAGATATGGGGACCGGGAAATAGTATTTAACCACAGCAGGATACAAAACAATATAATACTCACAGTAAAAGCTCTACAAGCCGGGAGCAGACTCCAGCTTCAATTACAGCTTGGATCTTGTCATTTGTACCATCAGAAAGATAAGACAGTGCCCAACAAGCATCTGTGAGGATTTCATCATCATTTGAATGAATAAGCCTCTCAAGAGTTGGAAGGGCGGGTTTCGTCTGACAATCAATTTAAATATGAGCAAAATGTCAACTAAGGTTCTTTCGATCTTGCAAAAAGTATTAACTTGCCACAAAACTAAAGAGATCAGCAACCTGGTCAAATGATGGTTGTGGCTTGCCTCTGCAGAAGTTTGACAAGGTCCATGTGGCATTTCGCAACATAGACAGTTTGGCATTCTCGTTGAACTGACCTAGCAATGGCATTAAAGCACCATGGGCAAGGACCAAATCTCGGCATTTTGGTGAATCACCAGCAATATTCCCCAAAGCCCAAACAGCCTAGAGTAAGAAGTAATCCTTTTATAATCCAAAAAGCTGATAATACTACTGATAATATATGTCATTATATCAGGAATTACTAAAATGGCACAAAAGCAAGCATAGCAAAGAAAGAAAACATAAATCAAATTAGGTTCCTAATATTGATTTGCCAGGAAATAGTGAGATTCTTTAAGCTGAATAATTAACAACAAAATCCCGATCTTCCACAATAGCTAACATCGGCATCATATGAGGTACCGTTAATGAAAGATAGAGTGACTTTCACTGTCTTATTTCAAAAAATTATGTTACATAAGTGAAATGAGTGATAGACCAACCAAGAAAAAAGTTGAGTTGAATCCCTCATGGCTACGATATTTCATGGGTCTTTCCACCTATGTTTTTCCCAAACCCAAACTTCAATATAGTGGACTTGTTCTCTTTCCCATTGAGATATAAAATAGTGCATCTTATGTATACAAGGTTTTCAGCATTTAAAATACACACCTGTTCACGAACATCATCACTTGGTGAAACAAGAAGCTTAGCAAAAATCGGGACAGCTCCATGATCAATGACAACCTTAGTGTTCTCAGAAGTGCCAGAAGCAATGTTTGTAAGTGCCCAAGCAGCCTCAAACTGGAACAACCCCATATCGTTAGTGTAAGATTCCATTTCTCTTCTTAGTTCTCTCCTTAGGAAAGCTATCAATAAAACAAACCTGAAGTTGTGGGAAATCATCTCTTCCCAAAAATTCAACAAGACGGGGAACAACTCCTGATTGAACAACCTCTTCAATAGGAGGGTTGCGCTCTGGAAAAGCAATCAAATAGAAGCCATAAGAATCACTGACCTTGACTTCAAATATAAGCATCAACACAGAATACATCAAATTCTTCCAAATTTATTCTGCTGTATTCAATTAAATAAATTTATGTTCGTAAATTCATCAAATGAGTGCCGTAACAAAACATGGTCCGGGTAATTCATAGTCCTCTATTCATTAACTCGTAATTCTACATGAGTTTCACAATAAACCAACCATTATGTTCAAATTCAGCAATCCACAAGTTTTCCTACTTATCGACAAAAATGCAATTTTATAGCTCTTCAAAGACTGCACTTCAGTAGAAATTGAATTAACAACACAACTCAGCTCCGAAATGCAAAATTACACCAATAACAAGATGCTTTCTATATAACAGCACACCTATAGAAAGCAGCTTCCGGAAATGAGTAGTAGCTTCAAGTTGAGCATTTCCATCATCAGAACAAACACCAGCAACCATCTGCGGCAAGCTATCAATCTGCAATCCAACCAAACACATCACATCAAAAAAAACCAAACCAATAAAACCCTAACAAACAAAAACATTCAACACTATAATTTCCGCCAATCAACTAAAAACCTAATCCCTAAACAACATCACATGAAAACCAAACCAAAACCCTAATTTCCGATTAAATCAACCAAACCTTTTTGTCAGTAGCACCAGAAGGTTGCGATGGAAATTGCGCAGCAGTAGCAGACTGAAAACCTTCACGACGCTTTTTCTGCAAGTTTTCTTCACGACGATTCTTACGAATCTCAACCATGTTATCCTCTCTCCTACGCCTTCCTTCCTCAGCATCCACCGCTACCTTGTACCTGCTGCGGCGCACTTCAGTCCTAGCATTTGGTCTCAACGACATCTTCTTCCTCCGATCGACTCGAAAAACAGCAAAAATCCTAACCCTAACCCTAACCCTAACCCTAACCCTAGGAGAGAGAAAATGAAATCGCCGAAAAAATCGGTAATCGGTAATCGGTAATCGGTAATCGGTAATCGGTAATCGGTGAATCAATCGGGGAGAGAAAAACAAGGGTTTTATTTCCAATGGAGAATTGGGGGAGAATGAAGGTTGAAATGAAGAAAGCGAAAGTGTGGAATTTATATGTGAGTAGGGAGTTGTAGTGAAAAAGAGGGTAGTTGAGAAATGAAATGAGGGTTGGATTTGGACTTAATTACAGGTTATTGCCACTAGAAATTTGAATTTTGAAGAGAGGTTGGTTATTTTAATAAAGTAAATTCTTCAGGAGATATTGTTACCGTTGGGATTGTGTCAAACTACATGAACCGTTTGATTTGAGTAGAGCACCGACTACTATAATATGAGTAGAACCAGTCAAGCATTATTAGAAAACGAAATAATTAAGTTGATCAAATGGAGTTGAATTTTTTTATATTTTTGAGGAGGGGGTACTTCTGAGTTGGGGGTTGGCTGGAATTCTAGCTGGTCATGTCAAAACCACTTGGATTGTAGTATCTACTAGCCCTTTGTCATTAGTATCCTTCGTCGTCGAAAACATATGTGGTATACCCCACTCTAAAGCCCTAAAGGGGCTTAGCCCATAAGAGTTGGTCCAATCTCTAAGGAGTTCAATTCAGGCATTATTGATAAAGTAGTTTTTGGGTCCGATTTTTTTTTTTTTTTTTGATAAGGAGAGAAAAACTAGCGCTGAACTTCTAAAATAAGACCAACCTAAAACATTCTTTCGGATGATAGAAAGAAATACAGGATCATGAAGTTCAAACCAGCGATGAGGAGTCCGAACCGAGTGACCCTTGTGAGCCAGGAAATCCGCCGCTTCATTAGCCTCACGGAAACATTGATTGATAGAAATTGAAGAGAACGCCCGAAGATCCACCCCTGCATCAGCAATAATATTGTTAATTTCCCAAGGGATCTTCCAAACATTCTTGAGAGAATTAATAACCACAAGGTTATCACCCTCCGAAATCAGATTAGAAATTCCTTAATAAATAGCTGTTTTAATTCCCTCCTTCATCCCCCAGGCTTCAGCAGCCAAGATAGAAGACTTATAGTGAAGACTCCCAGCTCCCATAATGGAGATATTACCTAGATGATCTCGAATGATATAACCAAAAGAGGAATTACCATTATCAACCTTTGAGCCATCAAAGTTAAGCTTAAGTGAGTTAATAGGAGGTTTAGACCATAGCAGAATTAGGCTTGGGAGAGATAGAAAGACAATCCTCCAGGCTATTCGCATGATTCCAATCCTTATAAAACCTAATAATAGACATAGTAATTTTGGAAGGAACCAATCCCTCTTCCTAAAAAATAATTCTATTGCGAGCAAACCAAAGATGCCACCAGATAATAAAAATTTTACAAATTTCATCCAAACTAAATTTGTCCCGCATTCCAGCAATATTCTCACTCAACTTCAAATTATTATTAAAAATCGAAATAGCAAGCCAGTTATCAGAATCATGAAGATTAGCAAAGACATTATGAGCAAAAGTACAGCCACAGAAAAGATGAGAACCATCCTCCTTATGAAAATTGCAAAACACACACTCTTGGGGTAGAAAAACATGACTTCTTTCAAGCTGGTCTTTAGTGGGAAGACCATCTAGGCAAACTTTTCAGATGAAAAATCTAATTTTAGGAGGAATATTACTCTTCCAAATCCAATCATAATTGACTTTAGGGGTATAATGAATATCATAACCTTGTAAAAGTTTTGCCCCTGATTGGACTGAGTATTCACCATGTGGAGTTAGCCCCCAAACCATCTTATCTTCAATACAAGCCGAGGGTATAAACAAGCTTTGAATATCCATCGTTACATTATGGAAAACAAAATTTCGCAGCTTTGTTGACATCCAATGCTTATCAGCTGAAATGAAGTCGCTAACCTTAAACGATACATCATGATTCACATCTTGGAAAATACCAGCTAACGAGTAAGCATAAACCCAATTATCAAACCAGAAAGATATATTAACACCATTACCTACCTGCCATCGAATACCTTATCTAAATGTAGAGCGTAGCGATAATAGTTTTCTCCACTGCCACGAAGCGGAAGCAGTAGGGGTATGATCACAAATGCTGCCATTTGTCAAATATTTCCTCGTAACCATAGACACCCAAATATTATCTGGGTCTTTAACAATTCTTCAAAGCAATTTTAATTGAAGTGCAATATTATTCACACTGGCTTTCCTAATACCTAGACCACCATAGCTTTTGGGTTTACAAATTTTATCCCAACCAATCAGGTTAGGACTTGAGTTATCTACATTTTTATTCCAAAAGAAATTTCTATTAATTTTATCGAGACTAGCAGTATTAGAAGCAGGTAGAAGAAAACTTTGCATTTGAAAATTTGCTTTCGTTGATAGATTAGATTGGATAAGAACAGTTCTTCCAACTTGGGAAATGGATTTAGCTTTCCACTTAGATAATTATTTTTGAGACTTTTCCACTATTTCTCCAAAAGTTTCTTTCAGGACATCCTAGATACTTACCCAAGGACAGAGGATTATTCATTTTAAAAATATTCTTAAAAATCAAACAGTCCTGCTCAGACACATTAGACGTGCATTGAAAAGCTGATTTATGAAAATTAACCAATTGGCCAGACATTCTACAATAATATTCATCCAAAATATCCTTAATAATATGACAAGAGTTTACATTGGCTTTTGCAAATAAAAGAGTGTCATCAGCAAAGGTTAGGAAAGGTATTTTGATACCAGATCCCCCAATTTTAGCTCCTAATCCTTGCTACCATAAAAACTCTGCTGATGAACCTTCCTAGCTAGCAACTCTGCACACAAAATAAAGAGATACGGGCATAAATGGTCCCCTTGTCTTGATCCATGCGTAGGCTTAAATTGCTTTCCAGGAATCTCATTCACCAATACAAAGAAGGAGATTGTAGTAATATAACTTTCAATCCATTCAATAAGCTTGTTATGAAACCCTAACTTCTTGAGGGTAGTAATAACATAGTGAAGGATTTATGTCCTCGACTTAAATGCAATTACTAATTATATTATGGATCGTATTATAGAGATAATAAATTCGTTCTATTGGGTCGTCTATACGTCTTGCTAGAGAATGCTATAGAACTTTGGGTTAGGAAATAATAAACCCAAAGCCCAATATAATGGATCCTATTAGGTCACACAAAATACTTGGATCAACAAAAGAAACCTAGAGCCCGTAAGGGGCCCTAGGGTGGCCGGCCAAGAGGAAAGGGAGAGGAGAAGTGATTCTCCTTCTAACCTAAATATATTTATATATTTGGTTAGGCAATAAGAAAACATACTAGATATCTTTCATTATTCCTCTCTCTCATATTCTTTCCAAAAGTCACAAAACTCCATTAAAGTAGAAGAAGAATTTCTTCCTTCCAACTAGCATTGGTGGAGTGTTGATCCGGGTTGGTGGACCAAGTAGAGGAATCACAATTGAGGTTCTTAATCCGGGTTATTCAAGCTTTGTGGAATTCACGCTTCAAAGGTAAATTCCCAACTATTATGTGATCCTTGAATGTATATGCATGAGATCCTGTTTTAAGTGCTTATGAATTTGATTCATGAAATTCCGCTTAGAGTACTTATATAATCCTACAGTGGTATCATTTTTAGCCTCTTGCATATAATTTTTGGTCATAATAATTATGTGTTCTTGACTAATTTTAATTGATTAAGGGGAGGAATTGAATTATGGATGTTTTGTTTAATTGGATTTATTAAATTAGATTTAATCTGCCTAATAAACGATTTTATTTTCTATAATTCGACCTAAATTTTTTTTTTATTATTCGAATTACTTTTATTTGGCCGAATTTTATGAAAATAAAATCATGAATTTCGAATATTCACATCATATAATTAATCTGAATTTTCATATTTAAATTGGTTATGTATGAGAAATTAATTCATGTAAAAGGAGTTTTATGTGAATTTAAGGTTAATTGATATGAATAGCCCTAATATTAATTAAAATGGAGATTTAAATTAATTTGCAGAATTAGGCATAAAGGAGTTTATGTTTAATTTTATTTTGATCACTAAATTAATTTACAAGAAGTTGTGATTTAATTTATTTCCCACAAAAGAAAAGAAAAAAAAATAAAACAAAGGAGGGAAGAGGAGCAGCCACGGTTGGGTGGCGCTGCCACCTGCTGGTGGGGCCACGGTGGCTGCTCCAGGTGATCCGTGCGGGGGCGGCCGCAGAGCCATGCGGTGGCAGCAGCGGCGTGGCTTGCTAGCCACGTATTCTTTGCTTGCCCAAATAGCTTTACAAATAAAAAAAAAAAAAAATTTTTTTTGGAAAATCATTAAATCAGATTTTCAGTATATTGAGCAGATTTTCAGTTAAATATTTCCATAATTTTATTCTTTAATCTAATTAAAATTACTAGGAAAGTATAATAGGATAGAATCTTTAGGTGGTTATGAATTACTTAAATGTTTTATCAACTTACCATAATTAAGAATATTTGATATTTTGATTGATGGCAAGTATAATATGTGATATTATGATGTGGCTTTTATATATTTTGATATAATTGCTATGTATGACTAGTATGGCCCAAATTAAGTTAGAAAATACGATCTGCGCATCGTGATGTATTCTTGTAATTTTAAATACGATCTGCGTATCGTTAAGTATTTTTGTAATTTATTTAATTTAGTTATTATTTAAATTATTTTGATACTTATGTAATCCAAAGACGAAGTCCATCAAGAGAATGCCCATGGATAAGGTGGATGGAGATCCATGAAGAGTCCAAGAATGAGCCATTGATGATTAGTTCTTAGGATTAGGGGCCATACTAGATCATTTTATTTTCGCATTTTATTATTCTTTAAAATGCTTATAAGTTTATTGTATGTTGGTTGATGATGCGCTAGAGTTCACTAATTCATAACAACATAATAAACTTAGGTCCCGTAAATATTAAGGTTGCTTTTCCAAACATAAAGTACTTATCAAACCCTTAATTAATAGTAATAGGTCATGCCTCCGCAGGGTGTTATCATTAATTTTGGGAATATAAGGTAAAATTGCGAATTTTACAACTTAGTTTGGTTGTCCTTAACAAAATTATCAAAAGCGTTTTGAATTTTGAAGCAAGAGATAGTTAAGCATGCGATGTTTATCCATCTAAACAAGAGTTATAATTTGTTATAATTAGTAAAAGAGTTTACTTACCTTGATAATGTAACGTTAAAGATAAGGCCTCCGTCTGCTTAGTGTTGCATGTTGATAGGATCTTGTAAAACACTTATTCAAATGGGACATTAAAATTGAATAGGTGATCAACCTAGAAACCTTTGCATGTTTTAGGTTACTTTATAAACATAAAATTGAACTTTACTTTATTTGTCTGTAGATACTATGTCTAATAACAACAACAACAACAACAACTCCGGTTTCAACATTCGTCCTTTTCTGGAAAAGGACAGACTGAATGGTGAAAGTTTCCTTAATTGGGAAAGGACCTTAAGACTTGTTTTGAGGTCTGAGGGTCGAGAGGATGTCACAGAAACCCCACTTCCTGTGATTACTGAAGAGTCAACTGAAGCAGACAAACGTCGTGCTAAGCAGGCAAATGATAGGTTCAGTGCCGATCACTTGCTTGATGATAGCAACCATGGAGCCGACCTCCAAAGGAGGTTCGAAACCAAGGATGCTTATACCATCATGCAAGAGCTGCGGGCTATGTTTCAAACACAAGCCCGAGTTGAGCGGTATGAGACTAATAGGGAGATACTTGAATGTCAAATGAAGCCGGGTCAAGCTGTTGGCCCCCATGTTTTCGCGATGATGGGTCTTTTCGAAAACATGGAACGACTTGGATTCCCTTATAGGGTTGAGTTGGCTACTGACATTATTCTCCACTCATTACCTGACAGTTTCAATCAGTTCAGAATGACCTACAATATGAATGAGTCTGAAAAGACTTTGCAAGAGTTGCATGGATTGTTGGTCAACGCTGAAAGGAGCATCCCTAAGGTTGAACCAAAGAAAGAGGTTTTGATGGTTCAAAAGGGAAAGGGTTTCAAGAAGAAATGGGAAAGAAAGAAGGACAAAGGCAAGCAAGTTGCCACTGTTGCTGAAAAACCTAAGCCAACCGCCAAGCCAAAGGTCGCTGCGGAAAGCAAGTGCTTCCATTGTCACAAGATAGGACACTGGAAGAGGAACTGCCCGGTATACTTGGAAGAAAAGAAGTCTGGGGCTTCCACTTCAGGTATATATGTTATAGAAATCAATTTGACTTCTACTTCTTTATGGGTATTTGATACCGGCTGTGGTTCTCACATAGTTAATGATGTGCAGGGACTAAAAAGAAGTAGGAAGCTGGCAAAAGGCGAGGTAGAGCTACGCGTTGGAAATGGAGCACGAGTTGCTGCACTTGCCATAGGAAACTATAGTCTACACTTGCCATCTGGGCTTATTTTAGAACTAAATAATTGTTATTTCGTTCCTTCAATAACTAAGAACATAATTTCTGTTTCAGTTTTGGATTCTGAAGGGTTTTGTTTTGAAATAAAGAACAAGTGTTGTTCCATTTCTTACAATAATATGTTCTATGCCAATGCTAAATTGATAAATGGCTTATATGTGCTTGATAAGTCGTTACAAATCTATAACATAGATAGCAAGAAACAAAAATCAAATGATTCCAACCTAACCTACATTTGGCATTGTCGAATGGGTCATATAAACCAAAAGCGTATTCACAAGTTACAAAAGGATGGTATAATTCCATCATTTGATTTTGAATCATTTGATGTATGTGAATCATGCTTAATGGGAAAGATGACAAAATCACCATTTACTTGGAAAAGGTGAAAGGGCCGACGATCTTTTAGGACTCATACATACAGATGTGTGTGTGGTCCTATGAGCACAAAGGCAAGGGGAGGGTTTAACTACTTCATTACATTCACCGATGATTTGAGTAGATATGGATATATATATACTTAATGAAACATAAGTCGGAATCTTTTGATAAATTCAAAGAGTTCCAAAATGAAGTACGTAATCAACTTGGTAAGACAATAAAAGCACTACGATCCGATCGTGGTGGTGAATATTTGAGCCAAGAATTTGATGATCATCTAAAGGGTTGTGGAATTCTTTCACAATTAACTCCACCAGGAACACCACAGTTGAATGGTGTATCTGAAAGGAGGAACCGAACCTTGCTAGATATGGTTCGATCGATGATGAGTCTTGATGATCTTCCGATTTCTTTTTGGGGATACGCTCTCGAAACCGCTGCACACACACTAAATAGGAGCCCGTCAAAGGTCGTAGAAAAGACTCCATATGAGTTATGGAATGGAAAATCTCCAAACTTGTCTTTTCTTAAAATCCGGGGATGTGAGGTCTATGTAAAGCGGTTACTATCGACAAGCTTGCACCCAAGTCGATAAATGTCTCTTTGTGGGATACCCAAAAGAGACAAGGGGTTATTACTTCTATAACCGTCAAGAGAACAAAGTGTTTGTTGCTCGTGATGGTGTCTTTCTTGAAAAGGAATTTGTTTCTAGAAAGACAAGTGGGAGTAAAATAATTCTCGAAGAAATTCGAGATGAGCAACAAATAGACGTGGTTCACACCATGTCAGAGACGGCCCGACAAGACGAAAGTCTAGTTCAGGAGATGATGTATTCAACGCATGAACCTTCTACCGTCCCAATTGAATCAAGTGAAGATCTTCAAGGAGTTGGAGAGAACACTTCTCTTGATGCTCAGGCCCCGCGTAGATCTAGTAGAGAAAGGATTCCAAACAAAAGGTTGGTTGATTTCCTGTTAACTGAAAACTCTGAAATTATGATTTTGGAGAATTCAGAGCCTACTACCTACAAACAAGCTTTGACGAGCCCAGACTCTGAGAAATGGCTTGAGGCCATGAAATCCGAGTTAGACTCCATGTCTGAGAATAAAGTTTGGACCCTGGTCGACTTGCCTAATGGGGTTAACCCTATTGGATGCAAGTGGGTGTTCAAGTTGAAAACAGACAAAGATGGGAATGTCTATGTATATAAAGCAAGACTGGTTGCAAAAGGATTCAGACAAATTCATGGTATAGACTATGATGAGACCTTTTCTCCAATAGCAATGCTTTAATCAATTCGGATACTTTTAGCGATTGCTGCATTTTATGATTATGAAATTTGGCAGATGGATGTCAAAACTGCATTCTTGAATGGGTTCTTGAATGAGGATGTGTACATGACACAACCTGAGGGTTTTGAGGATCCAGAAAATCCTAAAAGGGTTTGCAAGCTTCAGAGATCCATTTATGGATTGAAGCAGGCATCTCGGAGCTGGAATCTTCGATTTGATGAAGCAATCAAGAAATTTGATTTCATCAAAAGCGAAGAAGAATCTTGTGTCTACAAGAATTTTAGTGGGAGCAGCTTAGTCTTCTTGGTATTGTATGTAGATGACATACTACTCATGGGAAATGACATACCAATGCTTGAGTCAGTCAAGGAATGGTTAAAAAGTTGTTTCTCTATGAAGGACCTGGGAGAAGTTGAGTACATACTGGAATCAAAATCCATAGAGATAGGTCTCGAAGGATGATTGGACTAAGTCAAAAAACTTATATTGATAAGGTTCTTACAAGGTTCATTATGGAAAACTCGAAGAGAGGTTTTGTTCCCATGTCACATGGCATATCGCTTAGCAAGAGTCAGTGCCCGACTGAAACTGATGAGTTAAAGCGAATGAGTAGCATTCCTTATGCTTCGGCTATAGGATCTATCATGTATGCCATGATATGTACTCGACCAGATGTTGCATATGCCTTGAGCATGTGTAGCAGGTTCCAAGCAAATCCAGGAGAAGCACACTGGATCGCAGCCTAAGAGCATCCTCAAGTACTTGAGAAGAACTAAAGGCATGTTCTTAGTTTATGGGGGACAAAGTGAGTTGGTTGTTGAAGGTTACACGGATGCAAGCTTCCAAACCGACGAGAGATGATTACCACTCTCGGTCGGGGTATGTCTTTCGCCTAAATGGAGGAGCAAAGGAGCCGGAAGAGCTCAAAGCAAAGCACCGTAGCGTACTCTACGACGTAATCGAATATTTAGCAAAGAATTGAAGCGGCTAAAGAAGCGATTTGGATCAAGAAATTCTTGACGTAGCTGGATATCGTACCTAGTGCTCGGAAGGGGATTGAGTTGTTCCGTGATAACAATGGTGCTATTGCGCAAGCAAAAGAACCGAGATCACATAACAAATCCAAACATGTAATGAGGAAGTATCACCTCATTAGGGAGATTGTTGACAGAAAGGATGCCGGATCTTGCAAAGTTCACACGGATGAGAATGTGGCTGATCCGCTCACTAAACCACTACCTCAACCCAAGCATGAGTGTCACGCTAGGGCTATAGGCTTGAAGCAAATGTTAGAGTGGCTTTAGATTGTACTAGGTTTAGAGAAACTTGTTACAATGTAAAGACATGGTTTTGCTATTTATGTTTATAAGAATAAATTTTATATTATTTTATTATTGGTTTAGTATTAAATAAAATGTCCAAAATATATCTTGAATTCTATGGTTTTGTCAAATATGTGATTTGATAAATGAAACACCATAAGTGAACAGAATTCATAGAATATTAAAAGGTCCTAATCTAAGTCATTAAACTGGACATGAATGACTTGTTAAAGGGATTAGCATATAAGATTGATTGATAGCACCGTTTCATGGGCTATAGAAACATAGAAATGTTTAATCAATCATATGGATATGTATAGTTGATACATAGTCGAACTAGACCTGCTTAGAAGTTTTATAACTTCAAAATTATATTAGTAGATTCCTTAAACATGAGTGGAACATTACTTAACCCAATGATTGGTATAACTTTGATACTGTCAAACGTCATGCCGTAAAAGGGGACTATAAAGGCAGCATTCAGGTTGTGCTAAAAATTGAGTGGGAGTATTGATTACCATAAGATTGAAAAGGTCCTCCTATACAAGATAGGATAGGTGTCTTGGCCCCTTGAAGAGCGAAAATTGAAAAATGCATGGCCGTGCTCAAATGGATCATTCGATGATCATTTGTTTGTCAATTCGAACTCGGATTTCAAGAATTAATTTGAAAACTAGTATGGATGATATGTAAATATGATCATACTATCAAATTAAGACAATAAGAGACTTGAGGAAATTAAACATTGCACACTCGTCTCGGACAAGTGGGAGATTGAAGGATTTATGTCCTCGACTTAAATGCAATTACTAATTATATTATGGATCGTATTATAGAGATAATAAATTCGTTCTATTGGGTCGTCTATACGTCTTGCTAGAGAATGCTATAGAACTTTGGGTTAGGAAATAATAAACCCAAAGCCCAATATAATGGATCCTATTAGGTCACACAAAATACTTGGATCAACAAAAGAAACCTAGAGCCCGTAAGGGGCCCTAGGGTGGCCGGCCAAGAGGAAAGGGAGAGGAGAAGTGATTCTCCTTCTAACCTAAATTTATTTATATATTTGGTTAGGCAATAAGAAAACATACTACATATCTTTCATTATTCCTCTCTCTCATATTCTTTCCAAAAGTCACAAAACTCCATTAAAGTAGAAGAAGAATTTCTTCCTTCCAACTAGCATTGGTGGAGTGTTGATCTGGGTTGGTGGACCAAGTAGAGGAATCACAATTGAGGTTCTTAATCCGTGTTATTCAAGCTTTGTGGAATTCACGCTTCAAAGGTAAATTCCCAACTATTATGTGATCCTTGAATGTATATGCATGAGATCCTGTTTTAAGTGCTTATGAATTTGATTCATGAAATTCCGCTTAGAGTACTTATATAATCCTACACATAGCTGATATCCCATGGTAATACTTCCTGTGTTTTTTTTAATTGTACCATTTCTTTTTTGGGACTAGTTATAACCAACTTTGTTAAGTTATATCGCATCGTTATATAAGAAAAAAAATATAGTTAAGTGAGGTCTTGTTAGATTCTTCTCAATGCGAGGATTTCATATATCAAATTTTTATAATATTTACTTACACGCAATTAGAGATATTAAGGCTTAAAGAAGCATCTTGGCAAATGTGAAAAAACAAATGGTGCAATTGAAAAAAACAGAGGAAATATGTGTTATGTTTCGGTAGTTCAAGACAACTAATGTATCGGGTCATATGGTGAAGGTTGTTTTGATATGATTCTGCCTTGTGATGCCTCATGTTAGTTTCATGTGTTATATTTTAGTAATTCAGGACAACAAATATCCTTAATTTTTTAATTATGCCAGTTGTTTTGGCCGTAGATATGGTATCTCTATTAAGGGAATGATCATTGCTTTATATTTTTTGTTATACAAAAGGTGTACTTATATTTGATAGTGTGAAACATGATGGCATACTAACTCAAAAAAGTTTATTTGAGAGGAAGTCTTCTAAATGTCTCTTATACCTTTTGCAATATTTTATATATCACCAAATGTACTAAAATCTTAGAAAAATTTCTTCTTTCTGAAACAAAATTTTGTTAGAATAAGATGAAGTTCAATGTCTTGCATCAATTCAATCTACAAAAAGTCATTTGTCAATTTTCTTGAAATAAAAGCATTTCAATATAAAAGTAGTATTAGAAGTACTAAAACTAAGATTTGTAAAGTTTATTTTTAATTTAGGGTGTGTTCTCCTCACATTAAGAAAAATGTTTCAGGTCTGATCAGGTCCAATTAGGTGTAAACATAAGGTAGAATCAGAGTTGATCAAGTCTAATCATGTCTAATAAACTTGATTCGGCCAAGTTCAAGTGAAGAGAACACGCCCTCAGTTAGATTGCTACTAATTTTTTTTGATAAAAAAGATCAAAAAGGCGAAAGGATATGCTATTTGGCTTTTGAATCATGTTACAAAAGTGAACCCTAACTTGGTGGTAAGATTATGACTCTTTAGTTAAGAGATTAGGGGTTTGAGGCCTCTTACAAATCTATTGTTCATTGACCAAAAATATATCATATGAGATGAAGTGACGCGATGTTAGCATTTTAGAGGGAGTGACGCGATGAAAGGGTGTTAGAAAACTAATATACTCAAAGTGGGATCATGTCAAAAATGAAAGTGTTTAAACTAATATGGGACAAAAAGGGTGTTCGAACTATCTGGAACAGATGGAGTAATGAATATTGATGTCTTTAATCATATATACCTTGTCAATATCCACAATATAATATTACTCCCTCCTTGATCTATGTGCCAAAGGCAAATGGGTTATATTTTTTCTTAAAGATGGGTGTGAGTATTATTAATTAAGACAGTATTATAGAATTTCAACTTATTACTTACTCCTTTGTTTCATATAAGATCTAAGGTCAAACTTTAACTGTTAATTACTCTTAACATGAATTGAAAACAATATTATGAAAACATATTTTAAGATAAATTTAATGGTATATTTATCTATAACTTTTTATTTATCACATGATAAGAGATACTTCATTCGTGTCTTTTTAATGTACACAATTTCATTTTTGGTCTGTTTCTTTTTAATCTACACATTGTTGTCTAGTCTATTCTAGGTAACATGTCTCATCTACTTTATGTTTTTTTTCCACCCATGTTATCCACTTTTTAAGATTTTAATCCACTTTTTAGTTTCTCTCTCTCATTTTTCAGTTTCTTTCTCCACCTTTCCAGTTTCTCTCTCATACTGTTGTACTTCCTCCTTGGTTCTCCCCCAAGGTGAAGTGAGTAAATTAAAAAGAAACCGGGGGAGTGTGTATTAGTAAACAAAACAAAATTTTGGAAAGCGCGAGTACTTTAACTTGAGAGATAGAGGGAATAAAGATATACTTTAATATGTATTTTTACATTTATATGTTTTTGTTTAAAGAGGCTAACTGACAATAGGTTTGATAGCGAACAAGATAGAGGAAGGAAAATTTGGTAATTGCACTTGTGTGGACACCACCTCCTTATCCCCCTCTCCTTTATTTAGAGAGTGTTTGAGTGAGAAAAAATATTTTCGAGTTAAAAGTAGTTTACAATTTTCGATTGTTTGCTATTGAGTTATTGGTTTGATGATAACAAACTAATTATGATTATTTACTAATATAAGTTTAGTTTTATCTCTTAAATCACAAAGAACAATTCACAAAGATGAGATGAAACAAAACCAATAATGACATGAGTATGGAATTAAGCTTGATGCAAGATATGACATGTTTGGATGATGGATATATGTGAAATTAAACTACTTCCTCCGTTTCAAATTACTCGCTACACTTTCTATATAGGGAAGTTTCATATAACTTGCTACACTTCTTTTTTTCCCTTATATGATAAGTTTTAAGCTATAAATTTACCAAACTACCCTTACTAAAAATATTAAACAACACTTAATTATACCTAACCATCAACATTAATTTATAAACAAAAACCCACCACCCATCCCAACCCTTTCCCCCAACATTATCAACAACTCAACCCCTTCTCTCTCCTGCATTATCCCAACCCCTATATCTCTCCTCTCACCACCACACCACCACCACCATCAACCTCTCTTTATATTTCTCTCTTCTCACTCTCACCCACCACCACTTTCTCTCTCCTCTCTCCACCACCACCCACCTCTTCTCTTTCTCAAGCTCTTCACCTCACTCTCTCTCCTCTTCCCACCACCACCATCTTCACACCGCCAGGCTGGCCACCTCAACCGCCACCACCGACACGCACCTCGACGCTCATCCTTTTCACCTCTTCCTCTCTACTCGCGCTGTTTACCACCACCGCCCACTTTGACAACCACCACACTGAAATTCGACCACCACACCTAAAATTCAACCAGGCCACCACACCACCTTAATTAACCACCCCTAAAATTCCAGATCTGGGTTTGAATTAGTGGGTTAGAACCACCATCCTTCTCTCTCCTTTCATTATCTTCATCATATTTTTCTTCAAAGTATTAAGGAACTTTTTTCTCTCTCCTCGAATTAGGGCTTTGGTGGTTCGAATTTGGGTTTTGGTGGTGCTTATGGTGGTTTGTTTTGTTAGGTTAAGGTGGTGTCGGCGGTTTCTATAGTGGTTGGGTTTGTGGTCGTGAGGAGCGTTTCTATGGTGGTGGTAAGGGTGGTTCTGTGGTGGTGGTGGTAAGGGCAGTTCTGTGGTGGTGGTGGTGGTAGAAGTGCTGGTGGTTGGTGGTGAGGGTGGCCATTAGTGTGGTTGCTTTAGGTTCTATTTAAATTACACCTAATCACATACCCCTCATATAACTAATATCACACTAACAAAAATTGCCTAGGGAACCGTAAAAAAAGAAGTGTAGCGAGTAATTTGAAACGGAGGAAGTATATGAATTGGCTTATATACTTTTTTAAGCTTTATGTAAGAAGTGGAGTGACCAAAGTTGATAAAGCTAATGTTATTGCGATAAAGGAACTATGTGTTGTGAAAGGAACAAGTGGTGGAACTAAGTTTTGTCTCAAGGTAGGTGGGTCAGGAAAAAACACCTTTCTCTCTCTAAAACTTCTCCCCGCTCAAACTAAAACCCTAGAACAGCAACCACCGCCAAGAGCAAGCTCGTAGATGGCAGGCCTGAGCGCGTGCCGCTCACAAGGTCGCAAACGAGCCAGCTCCTCCGCCTCAGCACCGTCGTCGCACCGTTTTCATGGCTTTTAGGTTCTCGTTTTCCCGTTATTCCCCTTCCTCATTCCCACTATTCCCCTTCCTTGTTCCCCTATTCGTGCTCTGGTTTAGTGGCTTAGGTTCGGTCGGTTCGCCAGGGAAGCATCGTGAAAGCAGCTCCTCAAGCTTCGCCACCGCCTGGAAGTAAGCGCTTTGTTTGACGCAGGTGTGGTGTACGCTTTTTTAGAGAAGGTTAAGTGCAGGTTTTGTTTGGCTGACTTCGTTTCGAGCGACGACGTCACCACTAGGGTTAGGGTTGTTTGACTTTCGATTGTTAAGTGAAACGTTGTTAAAAGCGTTGTGTTATGATTCTAGTGGTCGGTTCTTCCGTTTGCTTAGTTCATGTTCTCTATTTGGACCTTAGTTCAGGTTTATACAGATCCAATTATCCTGGCCATGTTGTGTATGGTTGTGCTCGGGTGATAGTTCGTACTGGTAGGTGGCCAATAAATGGTTCTTGGTTTCCTATGACAAGGGAAGATCTATGAAATCTAGTTAATAGAGCCATTGCTCCTAGAGTTGGCCATGGTTTGGTATATGCAGCTTTAGGGGTTCGAATGTTGGGTAAGTTGAGAGGAGGTTCTCAATTTAGTTCTGTTGTGGTTCAATCTTTTAGTTTAAGGATTGCAGGGTTGGATCTTCGGATCCGTAGGTTGGGTGAATTACCTCAGGAGTCATCACACTTAAAAAATACATATTGTGGGAGGCCCTCCAATTTATTTTGGGGCAAGTTTCGACCTCCACGCATTCTGAGTTTAGTCTTGCGAGACTAAACTCTGGATACCCTCCTAGAAGGGGCAGAAATCACCACAGGACGTGACTTCTTTGTTATTTCAATCAGTAGAATCCCAGGAAGATGTTTATGTTCAAGGACCTTGGACATCGGGGTCTACGAGATGAGATGCGGCAATCTATCTCTGAAGATCGTCTGGGTTTAGTATCTCAACAGATTCCCTCTTATTATACCAGGTCTTTTCACCAAGACATACTAGCCTCGTATGCACGCAATGCGCGCGGTGACATATTAGTATTAAAACTGATATTCGGAATCGTAAAAAACATTAATATATATTAATGCGAAAAATAAACATGTACTTCGTACTTACAATTTATATTTACAAAACATAGGATTGAAAATGATAAGAGAAGTTGGTCTATGCTTACTTTTTCTCATCAGGTTTTACTATTTCGCTTGAATAACATCTTGACTATGACAATTATGAAATCAAAAAATGCAAAGATGAGTTATACTCTTTTTTTCTCGTTAATTTTATGAATTTTTAGATTATATTCTTTGTAATTGTTATTGAATATTTAGGTAAAATAAAACTTTGTATTTTTGGCATTACAAGCATTGACAAAAATTTCTTTGTAAGTAATTTTTTAATGGCAATCTTAAACTTTTTTATGTTAGTTTTCTCTTTTACAGCTTTCCTTATTATGCATAATAATAATTCAGGAAATGAATGATAAATTTTCAATAGGTTTTTTTATGTTTCAAATTAGGGGTATAAGTCTTTTCATAGGGGGACACCATAGCTCCCCCCCTTGGCTTATATAATAGAGATAATCCAACCTCACCAACCATCGCCCAAGATAAGTTTCATTTGGACTGGACAAGTACTAGATTGTTTTTCCTTTATCGTGTCTGTAAGAGCAAATGAAGCTCAAGTTAGTATTTGATTATTTTGTGTTTTATGTTTGGTTGTATTATCATTAGGAAGTACTTCCGGTTTGTTTAATTAATGCAAATTTTCTCGATATCAATATATATATATATATATATATATATATATATATATATATATATATATATATATATATATATATATATATATATATATATATATATATATATATATACATATATATATATATATATATATATATATATATATATATATATATATATATATATATATATATATATATATATATACATACATACATATAATAATAATAATAATAATAATAATAATAAAACGATATAAAAGATTCAATAATACCAGTTAGTGCGGCGGCTAATTATATTGAAGCCACAATAACAGGAATAGCAAAAAGCTATTTAACTAATATAGGAATAAAAGAATTAACGGAACTGCGAAGTACTAAGACAGAAGGAACTGAGATGACAGATTCAACACAAAAGTTGAAAAAATACGAAAAAATAATTCGAAGAGAATTTGGCAATCCAAATGCAGATTTAAAATATGCAGAAGCTAAGAAAGAATATTGTAAATCCCAACTATATAATATGCAAATATGTTCGATGTGTCCAGAAGATTTAAACAGATATAATTGTGCATTCCAAATGAATTATTATGAATTAGGAACTGAAACACATGAACAATTAGCTGTATTTCAAAAATTATATTTTGAAAAATTACCAATACCTATAAACACTATGGTACAAGAAGCATATTATACATAACCTAAAACAAGAACTTTAGATGAACAAATATTATTTACACACATATATATATACACACATATATATATACACATATATATATATGTATATATATATATATATATATATATATATATATATATATATATATATATATATGTATATATATATATATATATATATATATATATATATATATATATATATATATATATATATATATGTATATATATTTTTTTTTTTTTTTTAAAAGGAAAGAAACAACTAGGGTGGATCCCAAGAATGGGCCACCTAAAGCATCCTTACGGATGATTACGAAAAGGAAAACAGAAACATCAAACCAATAAGTAATGTTAGTCGTCGTGTGACCGCGATGAGCCATCCAATGCGATTAGCCTCCCGAAACGCATGACAATTTGGACATCTTCAAAGTGCTTCAAATCTTCACCGCATCAAATATAATAGCATTAATAGTCCAAGGAATCTTCCAAATATTTCTAATAGAGTTGATAACAATATATATCACCCTCAATAATAAGTTTTCTAATTCCCAAAGAAATAGCCCCTTTAGTTTCAAGAATAACTAGTGGTAATAAAACTTTCCCTTCGAATCAAATAACAACCAAAAGAGGCTGACCATTTGAGAGTTTAGAACCATCAAAATTAACTTTATAATAATCAAAAAAAGAAAAAAAAAATAAAATTTATACTTAATTTTAAATTTTTTTTAAAATTAAAATTTTTTTTTTTATTTTTTTTTTTTATTTTTATTTTATTTTAATTATAATTTTTTTAATTAAATATTTAATAATAAATTTATATTTAATATATAAAATTAATTTTATTTTAAAAAAAATTTTTCTTTAAGATTAAAAAATAAAAAATTATTATATAAAAAAAAATTTTTATTATTTAAAAAAATTAATTTAAATTTTAAAAAAAAAAAATTTTATTAAAAATAATAAAAAAAAAAAAAAAAGGGTTAAAAAAAAAAAAAGGGATTTAATTTATTAAAATATTAAATAATAAAAAAAAAAAAAAAAAAAAAAAAAAAAAAAAAAAAAAAAGGAAATATTAAAAATAATAATTAAAAAAAAAAAAAAAAAAAAAAAAAAAAAAAAAATATTTTTTTTTTTTTTAATTTTTTTTTTTAAAATTTTTTTTTTAAAAAATTTATTTTTAAAAAAATTTTTTTTTTTTTTTTAATTTAAAAAAAAATATAAAAATAAAAAGTTTTAAGTTTAAGATTTAAAATAGTTTAAATTTTTTTTAATTATATTAATTATCAAAAAAGTTTATTAAATAATTTTTTTTTTTTATATTTTTTTTTTTTTATATTTAATTTATTATAATATTAAATATATATTTTTTTTTATTTTTTTTTAGATGTTTATTTTTTTTTATATTGTTTTTATTTATTAATTAAATTAATTTTTTATTTTTGTATAAACTAAAAATTTGGGTTTTTATTCTATAAATGTTTTTTTTATAGTAAGTAGTTGTTTTCCCTTAACAAGTACTATACAAATTTTCAAAATATTACATAATGTTTGGTAATTACTTTACGAGGAACAACAATGACTTTCCAAAGTAAGGTTATGTTTCTAAGTATCTTGCTCATTGTTATACGCTTATTCATAGTTTTCTAATCGCTTATTGATTTGATATATTTATTGTTTAGGAAATATATCATGTTCTGAAATAGAATCTTAGGGATTCTAGTTTATTTGTTGGCAAATGTTAAGAATTTTTTTTCTTTATGGTATTGTTATCGATATTATTTAGGATACAATAATGGAAAGATATTATTTTTTACTTAATTATTATCCTAATTAAATTATTTATTTTGATAATACATTTAATATGAAACCTTTTCATACGTCTACTTCCTTTCAGTGAGGATTTATGTTGGTTATGATTGATTTGTCATATATTCTTTTAAGTATTAGGACATGTTCTCTTCGGCATAAAACAACCGAACCGAATCGAATCGAACCGAATTGAACCGAACCGAACCGAATCGAACCGAACGGGTGAACCGAACCGAATCGAACCGAATTGAACCGAATCGAATCAGATCGATTGAATTAAATTATAACTAATTAATAGTAATGATTATCATTTAGGAACCGAAGTGAACCGAACCGAATTGAACCGAACCGAACCGAACCGAATTGAACCGAACCGAATCGAACCGAACCGAATGAACCGAAGCGAACCGAACCGAATCGAAAATAAGCTGGGGAGAACAGGCCCTTACGCTAGTTTCCTAAGATGTATTTTATGAGGATGATCCATGACTTCCCCGTTTATTGTTCCCTCATATGCATTGTAATTAAAATCCCGATTCGGATCTTACGATCCCACGATTTTACGATCCGGAAGGACCTCACCGATCTCAATCCTACGTAGAATCTTAATTTTTTAGGATCTTTCGATCCTACCAACTATTAAAATTCACATGGTAGGATCGTAATACGATTCTACGATCCTAACGATTCTACAATCCGATCCCTTCATTAAAAACTTATAAACTAATTTCACTTATTATATTTCTCCAATTAGATTTTGGTTGCGCGTTACTTTAATCTTATAGCATTAAGCTACTATCACCATTTGCGAATGGAAAAATGTCATTATTAATATGTGAATATGAGCTTTGCACAATATTGTAGCATAATTATCACTATTTTACCCAGTTAGTAGGATCTTACGATCCGATCCTGCCGATTCGATCCTATCAGCCATTGCGATCCAATGTAGGATCCTGGCCCTAATAACATTGCTCATATGCATTCAGTAATCCTCCATATATTTATGAATTTTATAAATATATTTTTATTAAGAAAAAATTTACAACAATAATCCCAATTATGGCTACTCTTCCTATATTAATCCCAATTAGGAGGTATCTTCCCAAAATGATCCGATTACTTATTAAAACCACTTTAGCAGGTTACTTTGCCACGTGGCACATTATGATTAGTGCTTTTTTATTTTTATTTTTTATTTCTTCTCATATCTATTCCTCACCTGCTAGCCACCACCACCTCCTCTCATCACTCATGTCACCTCACTCTCCTCCATTATTACACCAGCAACCACCAATTGATTCCTGTGATCGATTTTCCAACAAAATTCTCATGATTTTTATGGGAAATCTGGATGAGATAGAAAATTTTAAGACCCTAAATTGCAAAGTTATGAAGACATCGGAGCTTAATTGAAATTCAATAATGTGAAGAATGTGAGATTTCAAGAGAAAATTAGATTTTGCAAGGTTATCCATTACCCTCCTCCCTCCTCCACCACTACATACACCATTGTCCCACCTTCACTTCCATTCATATTCATTTTAGCCTTTGTTGAAGTTCTCTTGTTGTTCTTTATTTATTTTTTGTGTATTAAAGGTCGATTTCGGTGGTTGGGTGGGTGGTGATGGAATTGAAATTTCGGCACTTTTGTGGATGTGAGGGTAGTTGTGGCAGCGGAGGAAGATTTGGTGGTGGATTGAACAGTTGGTGGTACGGGGCGGAGATGGGGCTGAAGGGAGAAGTAGCTAACATGGCGTAGAGGTTGAATTATTGTGGGGATGGTGAGGGGGCGTAGATGCTAACTTGGTTAGGTAGGGGAGGAAGAGAGTATGAAAAATATTACCGGTTAAATAGGTCACTAGTAACCTATAGTTTGGATTATACTAGAATAACTCATGGTTGGGATTAACATGGGAATATTGGCTATAGTTTGGATTATTGTTGTAAATTTTCCCTTTAATTAATTTAGAATTTATACATAAAATTTTCAGTTTATATCAAAAGAAAATTATTTAAGTTGACAATTTTTTAAGTTACAATATTATGATTGTCAAGTATTGATTTTATTTTACCAAAGTTTTTTTTAATAATTGTAATTATGATTTAATCATATGATTTTAATGAATTCTAGGTCTCTTGTTGTACTAGGGCACCAAAATCTATAATTAAATAGGGAAAAAACCTCATAATTCACTTTTTTTTACAAATCCAACTCTCCTCTCTCTCCCTCTCTCTCGGGTCTCTCTTCTCCCTCACCAGACTCCTCTCTCTCTCCATCTCTCCTCTACGGCTGCTATGTCACATCCTGCCGCTTCGCCTCCCATCTTCGTCCCACCGGCCATCCTCCTCTCTTTCTTGTCCCTAATTCTTTTCTTTTCCTTTTCTTTTCCTTTTTTCTTTTATTCTTGTCTCACGCATGTTGCTGCTGCTGCTTTGTTGCGGTTGCTCCGTCGCCTCCCACAACAGTGCCGCATGGCGTTGCCTGCTGGTCCTTTCTCTTTCCTACTTCCTTGTTTTGGTTTTTGTTTGGCTATTAATTTTTTTGAATTAATTCAATTGTTTGAATAGTTTTGTTAGTTCAATTTAATTAATTAATATTAATAATTTACGTTACTTTGTGTAAAGCTCATTTTTAATAATTTATGTAATTAAGTATAATTTTCATATTTATGAATTATATTTAAAGTAGAGTTCTAAGAGAGCAATTCATGGTTTTTGAGGATATTATGATGAATTTTCATAGTACATATTTATTATGATTTAAAGATTAGAATTTGGCGTAAGTTATGAGGTTTAATGAACTTTAAAAAAGGGTTATAAATATTATATAGCTGCTAAAAATTTATTATGATGAGTATTTGATTTTTAATGCATAAAGGTGGCACAAACGATAGTTTACACAAGGTGCATGTATGTCCAAGAGCTTTGGGCTTAGTATCATGTACTAGGGAATATTACAAGTTGAAGGATGAAGGAGGCCATTAGTTTACAACTTCTTTAGTCTACAAATTAATGATTCTTTCACAAGCTGCGCAATTCTAAGTCTCGGACTCACTCATATCTCATAATTCTTCCTGTTTCTGCTAAGAAATTAAGGATAGTAATGTGTTGTGAGATTTGATGTGGGCCCCCAAGAACGTTCGCCTGAGCTTCGATATCCGTACGCCTGAATCCTGCAAAACAAGGTTAGACTACCCCGGGGGTGTTTCCGGGATCGCCCCTCCGACGCTCAAGTCATATGTGATTGAGGTAGAGAGAGAAGTGAAATCTAGAGAGAGAGACGCTCTAGTTTGTTAGGTGAGAATTCAATACCTGTTCATTGATGAGACAGTTGGTTTTTATAGTGTTGGGGATTTCCGAGACAGGAAACATTATTCAGATGGGCCTTTTTGGTAGCCATGGGCATGCTGCCTTTTCCGGCAAAGGTCATTTCATCCTTTTAGGGATCTCCCCAATGCTGGTGATTAGGTCAGCCTCTGCCTAGGCTCTAGGAGGCTTCCAGGCTCTTTATTGGGCTGCTGATCAATTGAGCCCAAACAATTAGCCCCACGCCATAGATGGGGATCACGGGAGCCCGACTGGTGGGATGCCCGTCTGTGGCGGAATACACAGCCGTCTTGTTTCTGACTGGAAAAAAAGGGGGGGATGCTGACCGGGTTCCCATCCAGTTGAATGACGGGTGCCGACCCAGTCTCCTCTTGGGGAATGAGACGAGGCCGACCGGGTCACTCCCTGGTGGCAGGAGAGTGCCGACCCGGTCATCTCCTGCCAATGACGAGTGGCCGACCGGGTCACTCCCTGGTGAAGGGATAATGCCGACCCGGTCTCCTCATGCTAGATGGAGAGTGGCCGACCGGGTCACTCCCTGGCGAAGGGAGAGTACCGACCCGGTCTCCACACGCTACATGAAGAGTGGCCGACCGGGTCACTTCCTGGTGAAGGAAGAGTGCCGACCCGGTCGTCCCTTGCTAGATGAGGAGTGGCCGACCGGGTCACTCCCTGGTGAAGGGATACTGCCGACCCGGTCTCCTCATGCTAGATGGAGAGTGGTCGACCGGGTCATTTCCTGGCGAAGGGAGAGTACCGACCCGGTCTCCACAAGCTACATGAAGAGTGGCCGACCGGGTCACTTCCTGGTGAAGGAAGAGCGCCGACCCGGTCGTCCCTTGCTAGGTGGGGAGTGGCCGACCGGGTCACTCCCTGGTGAAGGGATAATGCCGACCCGGTCTCCTCATGCTAGATGGAGAGTGGCCGACCGGGTCACTCCCTGGCGAAGGGAGAGTACCGACCCGGTCTCCACATGCTACATGAAGAGTGGCCGACCGGGTCACTTCCTGGTGAAGGAAGAGTGCCGACCCGGTCGTCCCTTGCTAGATGAGGAGTGGCCGACCGGGTCACTCCCTGGTGAAGGGATAATGCCGACCCGGCCTCCTCATGCTAGATGGAGAGTGACCGACCGGGTCATTCCCTGGCGAAGGGAGAGTACCGACCCGGTCTCCACATGCTACATGAAGAGTGGCCGACCGGGTCACTCCCCGGTGAAGGGAGAGTGCCGGCCCGGTCATCCTCTGCTAGATGAGGAGTGGCCGACCGGGTCACTCCCTGGCGTAGGGAGAGTGCCGACTCGGATGAGGGGCTAATGAGCCCCAAGTCGGTCCGAGGTGGGTGCTTGGCGATACTTGGCCGTATTTGACCAAGTATAGAAGCGACTCGGCAAAGGAGGGGAGCTCCTGTGTGGCCGAGTAGGGTATAGTGCCACTCGGATGAGGGGCTAATGAGCCCCAAGTTGGTCCGAGTGGGTGCTTAGGCGATACTTGGCCATATTTGACCAAGTATAGAAGCGATTCGGCAAAGGAGGAGAGCTCTCGTTGGCCGAATGGGTTCTTTGAGTCATTCGGATGAGAGACTAGTGAGCCCCAAGCCGGGTCCGAATGGGTGCTTAGGCGATACTTGGCCATATTTGACCAAATATAGAAGCGATCCGGCAAAGGAGGAGAGCTCCTGTTGGCCGAATGGGTTGCTGAGTCATTCGGATGAGAGACTAGTGAGCCCCAAGCCGGTCCGAATGGGTGCTTAGGCGATACTTGGCCATATTTGACCAAGTATAGAAGCGATTCGGCAAAGGAGGAGAGCTCTCGTTGGCCGAATGGGTTCTTCGAGTCATTCGGATGTGAGACTAGTGAGCCCCAAGCCGGTTCGAATGGGTGTTAGGCGATACTTGGCCATATTTGACCAAGTATAGAAGCGATCCGGCAAAGGAGGAGAGCTCCTGTTGGCCGAATGGGTTGCTGAGTCATTCGGATGAGAGACTAGTGAGCCCCAAGCTGGTCCGAATGGGTGCTAGCTGATACTTGGCCATATTTGACCAAGTATAGAAGCGATTCGGCAAAGGAGGAGAGCTCCTGTTGGCCGAATGGGTTGCTGAGTCATTCGGATGTGAGACTAGTGAGCCCCAGGCTGGTCCGAATGGGTGCTAGCTGATACTTGGCCATATTTGACCAAGTATAGGAGCGACTCGGCAAAGGAGGGGAGCTCCTGTTTGGCCGAGTACGGTATAGCGCCACTCGGATGAGGGGCTAATGAGCCCCAAGTTTGTCCGAGAGGGTTCCATATTTTGGATGAAGGAGTTGCGCCTATTCTGCCCGACCGGGTATGTTTCATCCTGAAATGCCACATGGCTACTCTTGATACTTGGGATGCTTGGACCCTTGTTTTAGGCTGAGCTGGAGGAACTTTGACGTTTCGACTTCCTTGGGTCTGAAGTATTTTTGCTTCAGTTTTTTGGACTTTTCACTGAATGGACTGAGTTGGTCCAGTTGGGCCCTTATCAGAAGCCCATTAGAGCGACGCGGGGGGGTTTGCGTTGCGCATCCCCCGAGGTACCCCTATATATGTATGTGAGGAGAGAGAATTTGAGGATCACTTGCTCATTTCCTCATTCTCTCTCTCAAAAATCTCCGAATCCTCTCAATTTGCCCAAGTTCTTCTTCCAGCTTCTTCGTCCGACCAGGTACGCTTTTGTTCTTTTAAGTTTTCTCTCTCTTTCCTTTTCTTTAATAATCTCGGCCGACTCCCTTGTTTATAAATAATGGGAGATTCGTCCGAGTCGTCGACACTTCTGGCCTCACCTTCCTATAATCTTGCCGAGGAGGTGAGGGGGATTGGAATAACTCTGGTGTCGACGATAATAAACTATCCCGACCCCTCGGCCGTGCCCGACGCGGTTCTTCTCCCCGAGTCCGTCTTCTTCCGTGGAGGATGAAGCCGAGGGAGTCATTCCCTACCCTTGGGAGGTTTCATTGGCCTATCCTCCTTCAAGGAGTTACTTAGATAAGTATCTATCTTCGATGTAGTGAGGGCCATGCCGAGGGGAGCGGAGAGAAGCGTCTACATCGGGTCGGGGATTGGAATATCCCGACCTCGATCCAAAAGGAGGTCCGAGGCTCATTCTTTCCCGAGCCGGGGGTGATTAAATCGCCGACCGAGGGACCTCCGGGCACACGGCGACAAGGTTTCAAATAAAGGACCCCTTCTACTTGGTCCGACCGAGGCACACCATACCGTTATCTCGCCCCCTCCCGGTTGCGTTGCGATGCTACTACAAATCCATGGAGATGGGGCTTCGGTTTCCTTTGACCCCTTTCGTGAAGGAGCTGCTGAACGCCTATAACTTGGCGATCTGCCAAGTCTCCCCGAATTCCTGGGGCGGAATCAGTGCCTTCCAAGTCCTGTGCAACCTTGTTGACGTCCGACCAACCCTCAAATTATGGAGGCACTCGTATAGGTTGGTCGAGGTCATGGCGACCCACGAACGGACCGAGGTTGGTGGAGCTTCCGGATCCGACCGGGGTATCGAACCGTCCTCAATCTCCCCACCTCCCGAAAAGGGTTCCGCCGAGAATTTGCCTTTGTGTATTTCGGTGGGGACTGGGGGGGTTCCTTTGGTTCCGCCCTCGGATGAGCCCCTCATTGCTTTAAATTACCGAGTGGGAGATCTAGATGACGAGGAAGGAGCCGCGGCTCGCTATATGCGGGCCCAGGCGAGGATCGTCGACGGGGGCGAGGTATTCGTACACGGGCAATGGCCGCCCGACCGCAGCTTTTCCGAGACGAGCATTTTCTCTCGTCTATGGGTCCGAGCTCGACTTTCCCGAAGGGTAATGTCTGCGGGGAGTTGGGCGAGGTGGTTGGTATTGTCGAATGTTACGGTTTTGTGTTTTTGACTAACTTTTTGTTTTGCTTTCTTCAGAGCTCCGCCCGAGCGTACCTCGAAGAAACCGACCCAAGGAATGGCCGAGAAGCCGAATGTTGCGGCCATGAGAGCCGCTCGGTTGAAGGCCGAAATTGCAGCTAAAACCTTGAAGGTTCTCGCTCCTCCGAAGGTGAAAATCCGGCCCTTTTTATTGTTTATATTTTGGCCCGACCAGGCTCTTTTGTTTTTCGATGTTATCCTCCCTTATGCGGGACCCCGTCAAGCCGAAGAGCAAGAAGAGGAAAGAGCGGTCATCCGACAAGGTGGCTCAAACTGAGAAGGCTGTCGCTCGGTCCAAGGCCGAGCGAGAGAAGGCCGTCGCTCGGACCAAGGCTGAGCGGGAAAAGGCCGTTGCTCGTGCGGAGGCCGAGCGGAGCAGGTCGGTGGAGGTTCTTAGCCCCAGGGGTCACCCGCATCAGACCGACGGGGGGGATATCTCGCTTCATTCATCCGACTTCAGGCCGGTCGGGAGCCCCCAGTACACCCCCCTTGTCCCCCTTCGAGGAGTTGCTCGGTGGTAGCTCGAGGGGTGTGGTAGCGCCGGACGTCCCTTTCACCGGCCGAGCCGGAAGGAGAAGGACAAGCGGTGGGCAGTACCGCCATTGATCATATTTATACTCCCGCCGACCTGGAGTATATTCAGCTCACTCATGGTCCGAATGAGACCAACGAGCTGTTTCGCTCCTGGCTTGACGTAAGTGTCTTTGCTTTTTTTGGTTTGCTTTCTGACTCTTTACTCTGATTCGGCTTTCATCTCGCTTTTTGTTCTTTGTTTCAGTTCTCTGCTCGGATGGCCAACGTAGCTCAAAATAGGGTGAGCTTGGCTGAGGAAATTACCGACCTCAAAGAAAAGGCCAGAAAACATTTTGATGAAGTTTATCAGGCCAAGGAGGACAAGCGCATTGCCGAGTCCAAACTCGAGGATGCCATGGCCGCCATTAAGAAAGATCAGGAGACCTTTGACTCCGAGCGGACGAAGTGGGAGAAGGAGAAGGCCGACCTAACGCTTGCCCGCGACTTGGCTCGTACTGCTCGGGATGACGCCCTCGCCAAGCAGGCATCCGCCGAGTTGAAGGTGGCGGAGCTCGAGGCTAAGCTGGTTGAGCTTGAGGGCCAAGTGAAGACCGAGGCGCAATGGTTCTCCGAGTGGGAGAAGACTGAGGCCGCCGAGGCGTATGCCAACGAGGTCGGCAGCGTCGCCCATAAAATGGGGGAGGATGAAGCCCTTGACCGTCTGAAAAATGTCTTGGCCAAGACACATCCTGATTTGGTCTGGGCCGAGGTCTGGTCGGGTTACCAGGAGTCGGTCGATATTGACAACGCCAAGATTCTGGCCGAGGGGACCAGCTCCGAGGAGGATGAGGAGGACGAGGGTCGCGTGGATGTCAACGTTGTCGATGGCGATGACGTCGACGATGACGTTGATGTGGCCGAGGGAGTCGGTCCTGGGAAGGAGCTGGTCGGCGATAATACTGACGCCAATGCTGAGGGCGTGACTGACCCTCCCCATCCCCCTAGCTCTTAGAGGGCTTTTTGTACTTTAGCTTTCTTTTAAATTTTGCCCTTGTTGTCTTTGTAATTATTTCTTCTATAATCAATGAGAACTTATCTTTTGGCTTCTGTTTTCTTGTTTGTTGATTGAAATACTTCCCGACTGACCATTGCTCTTTCCGACGGACTAACAATGACCTGGTCTGGTTAGGTCTTAATTTATACCGATTGGCTTGGTCGAAGTTCCGATCAGCCATAATTAATTCCGACTGACTTGTTCAAAACTCCGACCATCAGCCATTTCAGGAGTTCGGACTGTTTTGACTGGTTAAGTCTTAACATTTTTACGACTGACTAGTTCGAAAATCTGACCAGCAATAACTTGGAGATATGGCGCCAACCATTTTGACTGGTCAAGCCTTATAGTTTGGACGAGGTGTAAAATATGCCGACTGGCAGTACCGATTACAAAAATGCCGACCGGCTATAAGTAAGCTATTACAATATATGCCCCTATTGCAAGTAACAAATTTTACACATAGTACTTCTTAAGGTTGTCTGCATTCCAAGGTCGGGCCAAGGGGATGCCCTCGGCGGATTCTAGTCGGAATGTGCCTGGCTTAATAATTTCTGTTACTTTGTATGGGCCATCCCAGTTGGGTCCTAGCTTTCCTTTCAGGTGTGAGAGCCCAGTGGCCTCGACCTTTCGAACGACCCAATCGTGGAGTTGGATTGGCCGGGACCTCACTCGGCGATTAAACATCCGAGTAACTCTTTGCTTGTACTGGATAGATTTCAGCAGCGCGTTGCCCCTTGTTTCTGGCAGTAAGTCTAAGTTGATCGGTTTTTCTTCCTCATTCTTCTCGAAGTCGTAGAAGGTCATTCGAGGGGAAGGGATGCCGACCTCCACCGGTAGGACCGCCTCACTCCCGTATACCAGGGTGAAAGGCGAGTGCCCCGTTGCTTCCTTGGCAGTGGTTACGGCCGACCCCGAGGACTCCCGGGCGGGTCATCGACCCATGCTCCTTTAGCGGCCTCCGAGAGACTTTTTGATTCCTTTGAGAACTATTTTATTGGCCGACTCGGCTTGCCCGTTCGTTTGCGGCCTTGAGGCTGCGGAGAATTTGGTACATATTCCGAACCGAGCGCAATAATCCCGGGTCGGGCCTGTTGAATTGGCGTCCGTTGTCGGAGATCAGAACTCTGGGAACTCCGAATCTGGTGATGATGTTCCTCCAAATGAACGCTTGAACTTGTTTATCTGTTATGGAGGAGAGTGGTTCGGCCTCAGTCCATTTGGTGAAGTAGTCAATGGCGACTATCAGGAACTTTCTTTGACCTGAGGCTGGGGGAAATGGTCCGAGTAGGTCCATGCCCCACTTATCAAATGGCAGGACTGCTTGAATTGTCGTCAAGGGGGTGGTTGGTGCTCGTGGAATATCCGAATGGATCGCGGGGACGGACATCTCTTTACCGGCTCCCTGAGCGTCCGTTTTCGCAGTAGGCGCAGTATCCGGCTCGGAGAGCTTTTCCAGCTATGGTCCTTCCCCCTTGGTGACTTCCACAAGCCCCTTGGTGGATTTCCCTGAGGATGTAATTTCCTTCCTCGGGGGTGACACATTTAAGTAAGGGATGGGTGAAGGATTTCTTGTAGAGTTGATCCTCGTGCCACAGAAACCATCCGGACTTGTGTTTTACCCGATCAGCCTCCCTGTGATCCTCAGGTAGTTTCCCGTCTCTCAAATATCTGACTACCTCATCCATCCATTCGGACGTCCGATTCAATACAAGTAGTTCCTTGACATTGATGCTAGGCTGCCGAAGGACTTCCCACATGATTGTTCGGGGAGCCGACCCTTCTGCCGAACTGGCCATTCGGGCTAAAGCGTCGGCTTGCTGATTCTCCGATCGCGGTATGTGGGCGATTTTGAACTGAGATAGCTTTTTGATTATGTCCTGGGCCTTGGCCAAATACATTCTCATGTTGTCTTCTTTGGCCTCGTATTCGCCTGATACCTGACCCACTATTAGATGCGAGTCGGATTTAGCGTTGATCACGGTTGCCCCGGCCAAGATGCATAACTCCAATCCGAGGATCAGGGCTTCATATTCAGCTTCATTGTTGGAGCCCAAGAACTCAAATTTGATGGCGTATTCCATCTTTTCTCCGACCGGGGGCTTGATGACCAGTCCGGCTCCACAACCTGTCCTGGTAGACGAGCCATCCACTTGCAGCTCCCAGCTATCTTGCCTGCTGATTGGGGGCCTGGATGTGCACTCTGTTATGAAATCAGCCAAGGCCTGGGCTTTGATCGCCCTTCTGGGCTCATATTCTAACCCAAAATCAGCTAGCTGATCCGCCCAATCGGTCATCCGACTAGAGTGGTTCCTGCTTTCGATAAGCTTCCTGAGCGGCTGACTAGTGAGGACCTTAATAGGATAAGCCTGGAAGTAAGGTTTGAGCTTCCGGCTAGCCATTACTAGGGCGAAAGCCATTTTCTCCACTTCGCTGTATTTGGCCTCTGCTCCTCGAAAGGCGTGGCTTATGAAGTAGACTGGGTGTTGTTTTTCTTCTCTTTCGGCTATCAAAACAGCGCTGAGCGCGTACTCTGAAATAGCCAAATAAATGAACAGTGTTTCCCCCGGCAAGGGGGATATCAATTTTAGGAGTGTTGATAGATGCGTTTTGAGGGAGGTGAAAGCCTGCTCGGCCTCGTCATCCCAAGCGAATTCTTTTCTTTTCAGAGCTTTGAAGAAGCATAAGCTCTTATCTGGCCGACCGTGACGAAAGCGGCCGAGGGCGGCCGGGCAATGGTTAGGCGTTGTACTTCCCTTACGTTCCGCGGAGACTTCATTTCCATTACTGCTTTGATTTTGTCGGGATTAGCTTCGATTCCCCTCTCATCCACCAGGAATCCGAGGCACTTCCCTCCTTTCACTCCGAAGACGCATTTCTTGGGGTTCAACATCATACGGAACTTCCTCAAGGTGCTGAGGGTCTCTTTTAAATCTGAGGGGTGATCGCCCTGAATCTTGCTTTTGACGATCATGTCGTCAACGTATACTTCTATATTCCGACCCAGTTGGTCGCTGAATATTTTGTTTACTGTTCGCTGATACGTAGCCCCCGCGTTCTTGAGCCCGAAGGGCATCATCTTGTAGCAATACACCCCTTGATTGGTGACGAAGGCGGTGTGAACCCGATCATGCTCCGCCATCGGGATTTGGTGATACCCCGCGTTTGCATCCATGAAGCTTAGGAGAGCATGTCCTGCTGTTGAGTCTACCAGTCTGTCGATTTTGGGCAGAGGGTGGTTGTCTTTTGGGCAGGCCTTGTTCAGGTCTGTAAAATCCACGCACATTCTCCATGCCCCACTCGACTTCTTGACTAGGACAACGTTGGCCAGCCATTCCGAGTACTGGCATTCCTCAATGAACCCTGCCTCGAGCAATTTCTTGACCTCTGCAGCTGCCGCGGCATTCCTTTCGGGGCCTTGATGCCTTAGCTTTTGTTTGACCGGCTTGAACCCCTCTTTGATGTTTAGCTCGTGGCACATCACTTTAGGGTCGAGCCCGGGCATTTCAATGGCTTCGTAGGCAAAGACGTCTCTGTAATCTGTTAGCACTTGAATGATCTCTTTCCTTGTTTGAGAGTCCATGGCCTTGCCTACTCTCAGAGTCCGACCATGTTTCTCATCGATGATGACTTCTTCGTCGTCCTCCGCCGGTTGAGGACGCTCGTATTGCTTGGGATTCTCAGTAAGGTAAACCCCGAGCTCATTTGAGGGCTGACCATCTTCTCGCTTTCTTTTCTTCGAGTCCTCTTGGACGTCGACCTTGTTTTTCAGGCTGTTCACATAACATTCTCTAGCTGCCTGCTGATCCCCTTGGATTTTTCCGACCTTTCCCTCGTCGGTTTCAAATTGCATGAGGAGCTGGTAAATCGAAATTGCTGCCTTGACCTTGTTCAGAGTCGGTCTTCCCATTATGATGTTGTATGGTAGAGGGATGTCCACTACTAGGAAGTCAATCGGTAGGCTTCTTCCCTTGCCTTTCTCTCCCATCCGAGCAGGCAATTTAATGGATCCGACTGGATGTACCGAATTTCCCCCGAAGCCTATGAGTGGCTGATTGAGCGGGATTACATCCTTCTCACTGTACTTCAGTTTCCTGAGGCACTCCAATGTGATTATATCTGCTGAAGATCCACTATCCACCAGCACCCGCTTGACTCTGGCATTAGCCACTTTGAGTTCGATGACCAAGGGGTCATCGTGGGGCGTGTGCAGGGGCCGACTGGACTCGCCGAATGTCATGATGGGACAGTCGGGTCGGGGATGATGTACATCAAGTACCTGGTGCTTTAGACTTTGGAGGTGGGCCTTGCGCGAGCGGCCTAAGGCCACCACGACGCGAAGCCACCCGCTATGACCCCGATGAAGCCCTCTGTGTCCCCGCTGTTGGATGGACCAACCTTTTGTTTGCCCTTTTCTTCCCTAGAGTGCTTGAGGTACCGGTTCAGCTTCCCATGGTCAGCTAGGTTGTCCAAGGATTTCTTAAGTTCCCTGCAATCCTTGGTGGTGTGACCGCACTCTTTGTGGAATTCGCACCATTGGCTTTTGTCTCGCCGGGCGACCGATGTCCTGATGGGAGGTGGGCGACTTATCATGGACTTGTCCTTGATGTCCAGGTAAATTTCTCTTCTGTTCTTGTTGAATCGGGGGTCGATGCCATGGTCGTTAAACCTATCTAACCGACCACCTGTTTTCTTTTTTTTTTAGGTCCTTGTGATTTCCTTCTTCCTTCCTCTTCTTGCTCCCGTCGTCTGAGTGACGACATATGTCTGTTGCTTGGATGAATCTTTGAGCCCGAGTCATTGCTTCGGAGAAGGTTTTCACTTCGTTCTCAGCCAAGGACCATCTGAGCCGACCAGGCTGAAGGCCAGACATTAAGGCGGCGAACGCCACAGCATCTTGTAGATCGGAGATTTTTAATGACTCCTCATTGAACCTTTTGATGTAGTCGGCTAGGCTTTCGTTCTTCTCTGCCCTGACTCCCATTAAGTGGAGACTTGTTTTCTTTTGTCTCTTTCCAGGGCGATAAACCGGGTGTAGGAATAGGTCCTCGAGCACGAGAAATCCGTTATGATCCCTGCAGGAAGCTCCTTGGAACCAATTTAGGGCCGGTCCTTTCAGAGTCGTGGGAAAGAAACGGCACCAAGTGGCCTCGCAGCCAGTTTGAACGCTCATTTGTGCTTTGTATGTGGCCATGTGATCGTCCGGGTCGGTCAGGCCCGCGAAAGGTTCGATCGAAGGCGTTTTGATTTTTCTGTGGCCGGGCGCCTCAAGTATATCTCGGTCGAACGGGACCATGAACTTGAGCGCCCGCCGTTGATCCGAATGGGCCTCGATTGGGCGGAGTCGCCGCGCCCCTCCCGCCGAGCGGCTTTCTTATTAAGAATGTGCCGAGCATCTAGGCCCTTCGAGCCGCTTCTCGTTCGGGAAATGCCGAGCGTCGTGGGTTTTATTCCCGACGTTGCCCCTTGGTGATTTTGACACGTGCGTCTCCTCACCCCGCAAGGTGGATCTTCCCTTAGACCCATGCCGCTCTTCCTCCCCCTGTCTGGATCGTTGCCGATCGTGCTGACTATGCTCTCTCGGGCCGACCGCGCTGGCCAGGCTAAGGGCCTCGATTCTCTGCCGGAGGGAAGGGGACCGAGTCCGGTCTTTAGGGGGTTAAGAAAACGCCCTGCTGTAGGTTGGCCAACATATCCCTCGGGCTTTCTTTGCAAGGTCTGCTTGGAGCCGAGCGGCTATCAAATTTATGTCCGCCGTGGATATGGGATGGGGGTCGGCGTCTTGTAGGCCGGGTTCGATGGTTGCGGTCCATTTTCAATGGATCGCTCTTCTTCTTCCTCATGATCGAGGGTTTGAACGGTCGGCGTTTTGGGTCGCTCGGACCTCCTTTGTTGAGATGGGGGGGGTCTCTTTCGGGACCTCGACCCCGTGCCGAGGGATGCCCGGTACGTGTGCTCTTGGGCCGGGGCCATTCTTTGAGTGACTCGAGAGGGATTTTCTTGAGTAGCAACAAGGTGAATCTTCTTGAGTGGTGGCGAAGTAACTTCTTGTACTTTCCCCACAGACGGCGCCAAACTGTTTCTGCTAAGAAATTAAGGATAGTAATGTGTTGTGAGATTTGATGTGGGCCCCCAAGAACGTTCGTCTGAGCTTCGATATCCGTACGCCTGAATCCTGCAAAACAAGGTTAGACTACCCCGGGGGTGTTTCCGGGATCGCCCCTCCGACGCTCAAGTCAGATGTGATTGAGGTAGAGAGAGAAGTGAAATCTAGAGAGAGAGACGCTCTAGTTTGTTAGGTGAGAATTCAATACCTGTTCATTGATGAGACAGTTGGTTTTTATAGTGTTGGGGATTTCCGAGACAGGAAACATTATTCAGATGGGCCTTTTTGGTAGCCATGGGCATGCTGCCTTTTCCGGCAAAGGTCATTTCATCCTTTTAGGGATCTCCCCAATGCTGGTGATTAGGTCAGCCTTTACAAGTGGGACCCATTACTGCCACCTGCCTAGGCTCTAGGAGGCTTCCAGGCTCTTTATAGGGCTGCTGATCAATTGAGCCCAAACACTTCCTACTAAATACTTATAAACAAAAATTGCAAGTGATGACAACAAGGGAGATAATCGACCAGGAGAAAATGCACTTCTTCCATACTAGAGACTCATTAAAAAGTTCCACTTCCATGAGTTAAAAGTTAAAACATTGAAAATTGCATCTAACAGCAGGGACAACTTCATGCACAATCGTCTTTAATTAACTTGTATTGTATGTTATGCTGTGGTCAATTAAGCTTTGCCAAACAGTTAACACTTACAGACTCTTTATTTTTTACAAAGAAATTACTTACTAACTTACTGCATTTAATAAAAACTAATAATTAAATTAATCTAATTATTATATAAAATTTAATAATAATAAAATAAATAAATATATTCGACTTTTTGATTAACCGTTTAATAAAAAATCATAACTGTAACCATACCGTTTAACTATAATTTTTACCGGTTTGGTAACCGAACCGTTTAATTCCTTTCTTTTCGGTACGGTTACCGCCCATTTTGACCGTTTTTCGATTTTGGTTTTTTTGTGATCGAGCACCCCTAGTTTTGGGGGCACATAGTTGCGCTTGTTGCCTTATCTTCTTAATGTAAGCTGGATTTGGTTGGACAACTCGTTCGTTGCTTATTCAAATTAAATTAATTAGTTATTAAATATTCAAGTCGAGTCTTATATTGTTCAAGTATTTGATTATTGCATGTAATGCATGACTTTTAGTTGCTTTGCAGTATCATGCTAGGTTATTTATTTTATTCTTATATTGTATGTAATCAGATTTGCTGATTACGTGCTTTGTATGTTGATCATGGCTTATGCCTTATTGATCGTGTGACGAACCATCTTTGCTATTGTATTGTTTGGCGAGCAGTCACCTGTATCAATAGAAAATGTGAGTTTTTAAATTATTCTTTTCTTTTTTTAATTGTTGGTTTTAAATTGTGTGAGATTTTTGTAAATGTGGGTTTTGAATTAATTTAAATTTGGAGTTGAATTTTATTATTGACTTAGCTTGGTTTTGGTAGATCATGATTGGTTCCAATATGTAAGAATTTTGTTTGACTTTATTTATGGTTTGAAATACTTTATTTATTTTTCGCTGTAAAACTTTGAATAAGTTGGAATGTTTCACATGTGGCGGTAATACTTTAATAATTCTCTATTAATTTATAAAAAATATATTTTTTGAAAGTAGAGTTTTATTGGGATGTTACATATTCATACATAAGAATCTTATCATCTAAGTGAAACATATTATCCGTGCGTGTGTCTAAATAAGGTGAAATCATGTTTGGAAGAACAAGAGTGTATGTCAATACTTGTATTTTGCTTTTCAGAAAGTCATTGTTCCTTTAAGTTCCTCTAAACTCAATGTGGTGAAATTTATGTAATATTGTTTCTTCGTTATTTACTATCTTGCTGACATACTTTAGGAAATCTACATAATATATGATTCTAATTTTTGATATTATATCCCATTATTATGCATATAAAATAATTAGGTTCAATGCATCTTAAGTGTTAGTCATGATAATTTTGCCATATGTTTTAAAGTCCATTTTAGGTTAAGAATTTATTTAGAATAAGTTTTATTCTAATTATATTGTCCAACGTGAATATCAAGGAAATATTATATTTAGATAGATGCATTATCTCAGGATTGCTTGCATTATCTTAGGATAGTACTTCCTCCATTCTGAAATAAGTGAAACACTTCTCTCGAAAAGCTCTCGCAAAAAAGATAGAAGTGTTGCACTTACTTCAGAATGGATGAAGTATTATTTTGATAAAAAAAAGCAAATTAAAGCAACAGAGGAAAAAAAAACCTAGTTGTTCTCTCTCTATTTCTTTTCCCTTTTCTCTCTAAAAACCCTAGTTTTGTTTTTTTTATTGAGGGGTTACCACCAGCCTTTTTGGGTGGTGGCAAGTCACGTTTCTTTCATTGTTATTAGTTTTCAAGTTTTTGTTTGGAATAAACCTAGAATCTCTCTTCAATAGAGTATTATTCTACCCATGTACTGGGTTACATCTACCCATATGTTGGGTTTTATTTATCTCCTTGTGAGAGTTTAGGGATTTGTTTTGGACGTTTTGCTTTATTTTACAAATTGATTTGTTGATGAGAATTTGTGTGGCTTCACTGGAGATGTTAAATCTTCATCTACAGTTAGTTGAATCAAATCAAGTTCTAGGTCAAAAATACAACATATCAATATACCCCTCGTAGAAGGTTGTATTAGCGGTGTGAAATAAGGTTTACGAAATTGTTAGATCTAATCAATGATCTTGGTTTTGGCATAATAAAATTTTATTTGATCCATTTATTGGTTTTGATTTATTTTGTAGATGTCCTATCTAATTTCAAAATAGCTTAGTATTATCTTAGGAATAATTATTTTTATTTGAGTTGATATGATATTACCCTATGGTTAATGAGTTGTGCTTCATGCTATATACTAGGGCCTGTTCTCTTCGGCATAAAACAACTGAACTGAACTGAACTGAACTGAACTGAAATAAATTATAACTAATTAATAGTAATGATTATCATTTAGGAACTGAACTGAACTGAACTGAACTGAACTGAAAATAAGCTGGGGAGAACAGGCCCTAAGATATGCATCTCAATGATTTTCGGTGAGTTTGTGACAATGCTTTGCGATGTTATACTTATAAGTCACAATCTCCCAAGAGGTCTATGTATCAGGTCCTTGATTTGTTCCCCAAGCAGTATTATTTGTTTCCTCGCCACAAGAACGACAAGCAACAAAATTGTTTCAATCATAAATTGTTTTTGTAGTTCATAGTTTTTATATGCACCTTTACACTTATTGAAGTATCTATGATAATCTTATTACAACCTCTTAATAAAAAGAGAGAAGAGAAGATAATGAGAGTTCTGAGCATTGTTACAAGTTTTGACGGAACTCTATAATTGAGAGAATTGTTAAGGTGTTGAAGTTAACTGTATTATAAAGACCCTCTTTATTTCATGTCACTCTTCCCCATTCGGAAAGGCATCATTGAGGAGATAAATAAACTTCAACTTCAGCGAAAATTCCTATGGTGCGGACACTCGGATAAATCTTCTCCTGTCCTTGTTTCGTGGGAATTGATCCAACTGCCGAAATTATTGGGGGGATTGAGTGTTGGCAATCTACTTCATAAAAACTTGGTTCTTTTGTTTAAATGGGTGTTGAGGTATCTTCATGAACCTGATGCACTATGGAGGAAGGTCATTCATGATAAATATAAAATTCCTCAATCTTTCACTACTCAAGATCTCACCATCCTCTCAAAGGGTTGACCTTCGAAAGGTATATGTGCTGCGATTTTGAATCATAATGAAGCCAAATCTTTAGCCCTCTCGCACAAAAAAAAACGAGTAGGTAATGGTCTTCACACAATATTTTGGCAAGAGCTATGGGCAACCGATTCTCCTCTCAAATCTGGCTTCCCAAAGCTCTTCTCTATAGCTACAAATCAGCGAGCTACGGTTGCATCCCTTGGTTTTCGGGATGGTCGCGTATGGGTATGGAGTTTCTTTTGGACCCGTGTTCTCCGGCCCCGTGATATTTGGGAGAGGAATAATCTCCGAACTCTTCTTGACAAAGTTTACCTCTCTTATGATTGTGACGATTCTCACATATGGGTGCCTCATAAATCTGGAAAATTTTCAGTGAAATCCTTTTTCTATGAACTTGCAAAAATGTTAGTGACTCACCATCATGATGCTATAAAAGGAATTTGGAGGGGTCTCGTTCCGCATAGAATTGAGATCTTCACTTGGATGGCTTTGCTTGGTAAAATCAACACAAAAGCAAAATTAGGGACTATTGGCATTATACCTCTCAATGAAGCAAATTATTCTCTGTGCCATTCCCATCTTGAGAGCTGCGAACATCTACTCCTCACTGCCCTACTGCCCAACAAATATGGGTCTGGTGGCTCAACTCTTGGAGCGTGCAATGGGTTTTCAGTTTGAGGGATGCATTCGAACAATGGAATCTTAATTGCAATGGTAAGTTGCTGACACTTTGGCAAAGAAGGGGCTAGTTCGTGAATCAGAATATTTGGCTTGGATATAAGTTTTGATCATTCATGGCTGTAGTGCTTTGAGGTGCCATCCTCAGCGTGTGTGTTTGGGTTTCATGTTTTAACCCCTGTGGATTGTTAATTTATGTTTTAGATGTTCTGGATCTACGATGTAAGCCTGCTTTCATGATATATGAAATGAAATGAAGTCCCAAATTATAGAAAAAGAGCATTAGGCTTTAAGTGAACTCCAAAGTCAAGAGATCAGAAGAACTGGCTTAAGGGTATAATAGGTTTGCAAATAGATTAGTATTAGCCAATTATTCAGAAAGAAAATTTAGTTTGAAATCTCATATGGCTGAGCTTTTTCACTACCTTATTTGGGCCTATTGGAAAGTTTGGTTGGTCCAAACTTGGGAAGCATATTTCCTTCCTTTGTATATTGTCCCACATTGGTGGTCCACAGTGTTGCGTCCCATTTTATATAGGGTGTGTTCCATAATGTGTTGTACATGTTATGGAGGAGATAGTCGACAACCTCCCGCGCGTCGCTAATGCTAGTCAGTCTTTGCACATGGGACGTTCGACTTGGCTTGGCATACACGTGTTTGGCTATTATTTTTAGGGCCCACTTGGTTTCTTTCTTTTTGCTGGATTACGTGACTGTTATGAAACTGATGATCAATGTGTAACGTCTAATTAACTCCCATTATTTGTTGCTGTATATTAATCCTTTTAACTATTCGAGATTATCTCAATAGTTCCATTAGTTACACCTTGTTTCCCTGCCTACAAAATGTTGCCTTTCTTCTCAGATTAAACACAACAAAAATAATATCTTTCTTTTTCTCATCACAACACTAGTAGAATAAATGTTAATTGTGGCGGCTGAATTGCGGCGGTTTTACCAATACGCAGCAACAAACTGCGTCAAAAGAAAAGGAAAAATCGAAAATCAACCTATTGCTGCAGTTTTGGGTGGAAACTGCAGCAATAGATGTCAACAGGAATTTTTTCAAAATTCATTAACTGATTTGACCAGATTTGTTGCTGCGGTTCCCACCCAGAACCGCAGCAATAGATCAAATTTTTTTTTAATAATTTTTTATTTTATTGCTGCGGTTTCTAGAAGAACCGCAGCAATAGGATCATTAGGGTTTTTTTATCCTCTTAGTAGTTGAGCAGGGCGCCGTCTCCCTCATATTTCACTCCTCAGTTCACACTTCTCTCTTACTCCTCTCACAGTATATGCTCACCCTCACCCTCCTCTTATCGCCTCTCTCTTCTCTCATCCTCCTAAAAATTCTTTCAACTCCACCTTCGTTCATCTCAACTCCGGCGTTTCGACAACACTGCTACACCGATTCCACCACCTTCTTTCGTCTCTCTTTCTTCTCTCATGGTCGACTCTCTGTGCACCGATTCCACCACCTTCGTTCGTCTCGACTCCACCATTTCCACATCACCGCTCAACTCGTCGCTCTACTCGCCGCTCGACTCCACCAATCGGCTGCACCGCTCGACTCGCCGCTCTACTCACCGCTCGACTCCGCCAATCGGTTGCGCCGCTCGACTCCGCCAATCGGTTGCGCCGCTCTTCACCATCGTCGTGTGTCTCACTCATAGTTGGATATCTTGAATTTATTAGTTTCTTTTTTTGTAATTTTTTCTAATCTCCAAAAATTGAGATCTAAAAGTGAAATATGCTCAAATGTTAGTTCACAAGAACAAGTGTTCGAATTTTTTTATTTTTTTAATGAATTTGATGTTAGGGTTTCTAAATGTTAGTTCATTCTTCTTTTTATTTTCTTTTTTGATGTGAATATGGTGAATTAATATGTTTTGATTTCGTTGTCTTCACCAACTGTTGGTAGCAAGTATGTTGCAGTTTCAGAATGAATTTGGTGTAATTTGAGTTTGGCGAAGGATATGGCGAAGGATGTTGCAGTTTCAACTTTTCTGATTTTTTTATTAAAAAAAAGCACCTATTGCTGCGGTTTTGGGCCAAAACCGCAGTAATAGGCTTCATTTTTTATTTAAAAAAAACCTACTGCTGTGGTTTTGGGTAGGAACGATTTGACATATCAAGAAAAAGGTATAAAATTATCGATTGTCGAGAAAAGCAACTTAGGAATAAGACAATTCCCATGGTGTAGATTTTATGGGCTAATCACACAATATTTGAGGCTACATGGGAAGTAGAAGATCAGATGAAAGTAAAATACCCCTTAGTGTTTGCTTAGATGACCTATGATGTAGCTTTTCTGATAAATTTTAAACGTCAATCATTTGATCTTGAACATGTGTGAAATATTACATTATTAAAAGCATGTTGCCCTAATTGTGTGCTTGTATGTATGGATGCCAAGTTTCAAGGATGAAACTTTTTCTCACTACTACAAAATTGGGTAAAGAGTACATGTAACACCCCGACAATCCTCTATTTTCCAAAATACCTTTTTAATATAAAACTTAGAGAATTATCAAAGTATTATGCCCCGTGTGATAACGTATCGGCTTATTCAGAATTTTGCAGCGGAAAACAATAAATAACTTTGAAAACAATAACTTAGTCAACCATAAGTCAACTCCAAAACCAACATAAAGTCAAACTCAAACCATAATTAAAAGTAAACTAAAGTATTAAGCTAACACAAGCTCTCCATGAATCCCGAACCTATGATGCATCATCTTCAAACCTGAAATGGACGATGCACTATTGATCCCGAGAGACTGCTCACCAAATGGGTCATCACAGGATCAATAGGGCACAACCATGATCGACATACACACAAAAGCACGTAATCAGCAAAGCTGAGTACTACATAATAATAAATAAATCCTAACATGATACTAATAAACATTAAAGCAAAGATAAATAATATTATAATAACATGACATACTAACTTTACTGAACTTAACTCAACAATCAACAAGTTAATTAAATTTAGATTGAATAGGCAATGGAAAGAGTTGTCCAAACCAAACCAGTCTTCAATTTTGAAGACGAAGTACGGGCGCGACTTCGTTCTCCCATGACCAACGATATCGAGGTACTAATTAAATAAAATAGGACACGGTGATCAATCCGGTCCCAAGAAAAGCCATGGGCTACCACCATGTACTCCAACTCATACTAGTCCAACAGTTCAGACGTGCACAAGTCCAAAACTTATTGCTATTCACTTTCCACTTTAAGTGATTATTAAATTATTTACTTGTTATGACTCACAAAGTAAGACAAACAATATAATCATCAAGGATACATGATACTTCCATTTTTATCTTAGGATTAGGTAAGGTGATCAACAACTTAACAATCCAAGAATAAATCCATTATTAGTTCCATAACCATTATTTATTTGTTGAACTAAGTCAACAATCAACCAACCTTTCATAGGTAAATAACCAACTTACCAAATAAGGCCCTCGGTCCTCATAACGTAAATAAAATAATCCAAAGGGAACAACATGATTCAATTCATGATCCAATAACAACATAATTATTAGTCCCTCATGTGAATTAATAAAATAAAGTTCCCAATCCCATATGCTTGCATCAATCATCCATACAAACATAGTATAACCAACATAAGCAACATGCTTCACACAACGGCATTAAACATGCAATTCCACTTGAATATAAATCACATATGAACCATAAATAGTTCCCTATACATGATACTACATTGATTCCGATACGAAATCAGTTGCAAATCAAGAGGTATTACTAAGTACTAATCTCAATCACAACAAAGGAGAGATTCATGGCATAAAAAATTAGTACTAACGTAATCATGCTAAGCAACAACGGAAGAGAAGCTAAGTAAGCTAGCAGCTGCCCATGGGTGTTGGGGAGGTGTGTGCTTGAGGTGCTTGTTGTCAATTAGTGTTAATTAAGTATTAAACATGCTTTATGCTCACTAATTGTATTAGTTAGCTACTTAGCTCTTTTTATCAGTTTTTGTAAACTTTCGGTTTTGTAAAACCGATTTTATTTTGTTTAGCTTAAATTGTAATGGGGCATGTAACTTATGGAGGTGCTTAGTCATGGTGGTGCTTGGCCTACTTGCAGCAAGGGAGCCAATGACAAGCTTGTGTTTAGGCGTGCCATAGCAGCCCATGTGTGATGATTTGCAGCAAGACAATGATGAAAGGAGATGGCTCCATGTGAAGGAAGAGTCCTTATTGGTTCCCCTCTTTTAAACCACGTTCCACTTTGTGATGCAGCAAGGCTAGTGCAAGTGTGCTGTTCTAGCTAGTTTTAGGAGATATTTTAGTTAAATGTTTTGTTTAATCTCCTTAGTGTATTAGATTTAATAGCTGGTGTTTTAAGCTTTTAGCTCTTGTACTACAAGTATGTAATCCTGATTATCAATGAAGATCAGATTTGGTTGTTTAAAAACATTGTTAAAAACCGTTGCGTTTAATGATTAAAAACCGAGTGTTTTTTTTCTACTTTGCACTAATTTCTTGGGAGGTAAAACTACAAGAATTCAAACCCAATTAACAAGATTTGAGAGTGATTCACTTATCTTATCAATTAAAACCCTTTTAGTTTAAGGTCAAGAGTGATTCACTTCCTTAACTGAAAACCGAATTATTAGCTTTAAGAGTGATTCTTTTAGCTTGTATTCAATCTATCCCACAACACTGTTCTTCATAGAGTCGTGTTCGTTTCAAGTGGTATCAAGAGCTCAGTTCTGAAATGGGAGACAAGATGAATGATAATGCTAGGAGAGATGCTATGCTAGAAGCACTAGCTATGCAAAACGAAGCATTACATGATATGATGACTTAATTAACCTTGGAAATGTTCAAGAAGAAATCCAATGCGGAAGAGAACAGTTCTAAGGCTGATGATAGAGGGTTGAAAATTGAAGTTCCGAAATTTGATGGAGCTAGTGATCCGGAAGTGTACCTTGAATGGGAACGTTCTTTAGAGCGTTTCTTTGAATACAAAGATACTCCAGATGAGAAGAAGTACATGGTAGTTGTTTTGAAGTTAACCAAATTTGCATCCATTTGGTTAGAAGGCGTGAAGAGACAAAGGGTGAAGGAGAACAAATCCAAGATTGCTACATGGGAGAAATTGAGGAAGCAATTAAGGAAGCGTTTTGTTCCAACTAACTACAAGTAAAATCAGTATGCTACATGGTCCACACTCAATCAAGGCGCCATGTCCATGGAAGAGTACATCAAGGAGTTTGAGAAGCTTTCCATTGTTTGTGAAATAGAAGAGATGGAGGAGCAAAAACTAGGCCGGTTCTTAGGAGGCCTATATGAAGATGTACGAAAGAAAGTCGATGTGTATCCATACCTTACGTTCGATGAAGCTTGCAAAGTGGCTCTCAAAATTGATAGCCAAAAGAAGAAAGCAGTTAGAAGTAAGTCTTATTCAAAGCCAATTAGTACTTTTAAAGCTAATTCTAGTACTAGTAACTTTGATAAGAACAAGAAACCAGATTTCACTAAGAAAGATAAGGAGAAAGTTGTAGATGATAAAACTTTTAAAGTGAAATGTTTTAAGTGTCAAGGTTATGGTCATTTCCAATCTTCTTGTCCTACTAAAAGAGTCATGACTATAAGAGATATAGAGGAGATAGACGAGTTGGGAAAAGAATCTCTTTTAGAGATAGAACATGATAAAAGTGAAAGTGATGAGGGAGACGTGTGTAATCCAAAAATGGAGGGTGAAACGTTGGTTCTTAGGAGGTCCTTATATTGTAGTGTCGTGGCAAAAAATGAGGAACAAAGAGAAACCATTTTTCATTCGAAATGCTTAGTGAATAAGAAGTTATGCACGTTAATCATAGATGGTGGTAGTTGTACTAATGTAGCTTCAACTGAACTTGTAGAGAAGTTAGCATTACCTACTACTAAACATCCACATCCTCATAAACTGAAATGGTTAGATGATGATAGTGAAGTAAGGGTGAAAAATAGAGTTTTAGTTACGTTGTCAATTGGAAATTATGAAGATGAAATTCTATGTGATGTAATCCCTATGACTGCTTGTCACGTGCTGCTTGGTAGACCTTGGCAATTTGATCGAAAAGTTATTCATGATGGTTCTACTTATGTGTATAAGGTGAATAAGGATGGCAAAATCAAAACCTTACTACCATTACCCCTTCAAAAATCCGAAACACAAAGCCTAAACCAAAAGAGAACCTCGTGTGTGGTAGTGTGTTTTTAGGGAGAAAAAGATTCGAGAGGGAGTTGGAAGCTAATCAGGTTGTATACATTCTGGTTGCTAAGGAGGTGAACGAGGGAGTGGGGGTTGAAGATTCGAACTTGAGGGAGTTGTTAGAGGAGTTTGGAGATGTATTTCCTAGCGGCCTACCACCTGGCCTACCCCCTAAGCGAGGAATTGAGCATCAAATCGATCTCATTCCCAGAGCACCAATTCCAAATAAACCTTCCTATAGATGTAATCCTAAGGAAAGTGAAGAATTTCAAAGCCAAATCAGTGAGTTGATGAAGAAAGGCTACGTGAGAGAGAGTAAAAGTCCATGTGTTGTTCCGGCTTTACTTGTGCCAAAAAAGACGGAACTTGGAGGATGTGTATTGATAGTCGTGCTGTGAATAACATAACCATAAAATACAGATTTCCTATCCCTACATTAGATGACATGCTAGATGAGTTGAGTGGGTCCAAAGTGTTTTCGAAAGTTGATTTGAGGAGTGGATATCACCAAATATGCATGAGAGAGGGAGATGAGTGGAAGACGGCTTTCAAAATGAAGTATGGGTTGTATGAATGGCTGGTTATGCCATTTGGTCTCACAAATGCCCCTAGTACGTTCATGAGATTGATGAATGAAGTACTTAGGCCATTTTTAGGAAAGTTCGTGGTTGTCTATTTGGATGATATTCTTGTTTATAGTTCTAACAATTGCAACAATTGTTCGAAGTTCTAAAGGAGCAAAAACTGTACGGTAAACTTGAAAAGTGCACTTTTATGCAAAGAGAGATTGGCTTTCTTGGCTTCATCATTTCTGATGAAGGTGTGAAGGTGGATCCATCCAAAGTAGAGGCGTTTCTTCTTGGCCGGTTCCCACAACTATCACCGAGGTGAGATCTTTTCATGGTTTAGCTTCATTTTATAGGAGGTTTATGAATAATTTCAGCACTTTATTAGCTCCTATAACTGAATGCACTAAACATGGAAAATTTGCATGGAGTGACGCAGCTCAAAAGGCGTTTGAACTTGTAAAGGAGAAAATGTGTAACACGCCTATTCACCCTGATTTCACTAAACCATTTGAAGTTGAGTGTGACGCAAGTAGAACGGGTATTGGGGCTATTTTGATTCAATGTGGCAAGCCTATTGCTTATTTTAGTGAGAAGCTTAATCATGCTAAATTGAATTATTCCACCTATGATAAAGAGTTTTATGCTATGGTTAGAGCTCTTAATCAATGGAGTCACTATTTGCGACCACAAGCTTTTGTTCTTCATTCTGATCATGAATCATTAAAATACATTCATGGACAACATAAGCTTAGTGCTCGTCATGCTAAATGGGTAGAATTCTTACAATCTTTCAATTTTATTGCTAAGTACAAAGCTGGAAAAGCTAATATTGTGGCAGATGCTTTATCTCGGAGGCACCTTCTGCTTAATATGATGGATTCCAAGGTGCTTGGGTTTGAATTGATTAAAGAGTTCTATGTTCTTGATGATGAGACACGTGACCTGTTCGTGGCTACCAAAGATGGTCCAAAAGACCATTATCATCAAATGGAGGGGTTCTTATTCAAGGGGAACAAACTTTGTGTTCCTAAGTGTCCTGTTCAGTGGTTTGGCTGGCCATTTTGGCGTTAGCAAAACCATGGGTTTATTACAAGAACATTTTCATGGCTTCATATGATTAAAGAAGTGCATGCTGTTTTGGCTCGTTGCGATGTTTGTCAAAGAGCTAAGAGCACGTTCCATAAGGGGTTGTACACTCCTTTACCAGTACTGAAGAGACCATGGGAGGATATTAGTATGGATTTCATTGTTGCACTTCCTAGAACGTAAAGAGGGAAAGATTCGGTCATGGTGGTGGTGGACCGTTTCTAGAAAATGGCACACTTCGTGCCTTGCCATAAAACAGAAGATGCTATTAACGTTTCTTGTTTGTATTTCAGGGAAATTGTTCGTTTACATGGAGTACCAAGAACTATTGTCTCGGATCGTGATAGTAAGTTTTTGAGTCACTTTTGGAGGTCCCTATGGAGAATGATGAGTACTAAGTTGCTGTTTAGTACTTCACATCACCCCCAAACAGATGGTCAAACTGAAGTGACCAATCGAACTCTAGGCACCTTGTTAAGGGGCTTAGTGAGCAAAACCGGAAAAGATTGGGATGTCAAGCTATGCCATGCGGAGTTTGCTTACAACAGAACTCCAACTTGTGCAACGAAACATTCACCATTCGAAGTGGTATATGGGGTAAATCCCTATGTACCTATTGATCTTATTTCATTGCCTAAAGATTCTTATATCCATGGAGATGCTAGGCAACAAGCTGAAACAATGGTGAAGATTCACAAAGAAATACGCACCAACATAGAGAAAGCAAATGAGATATACAAGAAGAAAGCAAGCAAAAGCCGAAAACCAAGGGTGTTTGCTCCTAGAGATTTGGTGTGGATTCACTTAAAGAAGGAGAGATTCCAAGCAAAAGGAAGCATAAACTCATGCCTCGAGCTGAAGGACCTTTCAAAGTTCTTGAATGTTATGGAGACAATGCTTACAAAATAGACCTTCCCAGAGAATATGGCATGGCAGCAACATTCAATGTAGGTGATTTGTCCCCCTACTTAGAAGATGAAGATGTACAAGAATTGAGGACAATTCCTTTTGAAGAAGGAGAGGATGATACAAAATCAGTTGTAAATCAAGAGGTATTACTAAGTACTAATCTCAATCACAACAAAGGAGAGATTGATGCCCTAAAGATTAGTACTAACGTAATCATGCTAAGCAACAACGGAAGAGAAGCTAAGTAAGCTAGCAGCTGCCCATGGGTGTTGGGGAGGTGTGTGCTTAAGGTGCTTGTTGTCAATTAGTGTTAATTAAGTATTAAACATGCTTTATGTTCACTAATTGTATTAGTTAGCTACTTAGCTCTTTTTATTAGTTTTTGTAAACTTTCGGTTTTGTAAAACCGATTTTATTTTGTTTAGCTTAAATTGTAATGGGGCGTGTAACTTATGGAGGTGCTTAGTCATGGTGGTGCTTGGCCTACTTGCAGCAAGGGAGCCAATGACAAGCTTGTGTTTAGGCGTCCCATAGCAGCCCTTGTGTGCTGATTTGCAGCAAGGCAACGATGAAAGGAGATGGCTCCATGTGAAGGAAGAGTCCTTATTGGTTCCATTCTCTTAAACCACGTTCCACTTGGTGATGCAGCAAGGCTAGTGCAAGTGTGCTGTTCGAGCTAGTTTTTGGAGATATTTTAGTTAAATGTTTTGTTTAATCTCCTTAGTGTATTAGATTTAATAGCTGGTGTTTTAAGCTTTTAGCTCTTGTACTATAAGTATGTAATCCTGATTATCAATGAAGATCAGATTTGGTTGTTTAAAAACATTGTTAAAAACCTTTGCGGTTAAAGATTAAAAACCGGGCGTTTTTATTATACTTTGCACGAATTTCTTGGGAGGTAAAACTACAAGAATTCAAACCCAATTAACAAGATTTGAGAGTGATTCACTTATCTTGTCAATTAAAACCCTTTTAGTTTAAGGTCGAGAGTGATTCACTTCCTTAACTGAAAACCGAATTATTAGCTTTAAGAGTGATTCTTTTAGCTTGTATTCAATCTATCCCACAACACTGTTCTTCATAGAGTCGTGTTCGTTTCAGATTCTAATCTTAGGACATGATACTAGTCTACTAACACATAGGTATATACGTACCTTGTGTAGGCAATATGCGAGGCCGCTTTAACAACCTTAGAAGTCGCCTAAAGAGAATTCTCCGCCTACCAAATATCAATACAACCACTAATCAATACTCAAGTAAAATTCCAGCAACTCTAAAATATCTTTAACCCTCTTTAAAAGTGTTTAAAATTCATTTTAATCATTAAAACTTCAATTATTAATGTCTCCTAGTATAGTAATACCATACTAGTCACTTAAAACTCTCAAAAACCCATACTTTGACAATTAAAACTCCATCATAAGCATACTAATAAAAATTCCAACAACTTATAATGTGTTTAAAACCCTTTAAAACATGCTTAAACATAATCATACACATAAGAGTGTTCAATTTTCATAAACTATAATATAGTACTACTATTTCTAACTCATAAAACCCTAAAAATCCATGCTTTGATACTTAAAACCCTAGTTTAAACATAATTAATAAATCTGAAATTCAATTACTTTATTATACAAATTACATAATCTAAAATTTATATTTAAATCATCAAACTATAAACTATAAACTTTAATCATGAAATCATTAAATCAATCCTTAAAAAAACATAAACTTAACATTAAATAAAATAGAGGAGGAAGAGAAATGAACCAAAGAGAGGAAGGAGGGGAAGCACGACCGAGAGAGAGAGAGGCGGCTGGGTTGCCGGCGGTGGCGCGCTGCTGCTGCTGGCTGGCGGTGGTGGCAGCAGGCGTGGCTGGCCGAGAGAAGAGAAGAAAAAGAGAGAGAGAGAGAGAACCTTGGGGGAGTAGAGAGAAAAGAAAAAGATGAGAGAAAATTTAGGGTGAGTGTTTAATGTGTGGGAATTTTGGATTTTATTGGGTTTATATAGGTAACCCATTGTGGGCTTAGGGAATGTGTTTGGGCTTTTAATAATCATTTAATGATTGGGTACTTGAGTTGAGTTGGGTTCCTCTAACCCATTTTAAAATCCTTTACACTACATTTCAAAGATGTTTAAACTATTAAATAATTTTCAAAGTATGACTAAATAACAGGTTGTCCAATTTAATCTGACTAATGTTAGAACAATTCATTAGGTCTTGATTAACAATAAATAACATGTGGGTGATAAAAGCAATAAAGCAGGACAATCATATATTATGTGTAGAACAATCAAGCAAGTATATAACAGTGTATGAAAATAAATAAAAAGAAGGAAATATTAGAATATACAGTATAACGATTATTAAATAAAGATCTACATCATGAAATAAATTATTAGTAACTTCAAGGCAGTAAATATAATATAATTATTCAAGGATCTTCAGGAATTATACCTATGCGGCTTAGGTTGAAGAGCGCAACGATCTTTAGGAGGAGCAATCGTGGAACCAAGAACGTAGTATGATCAGAAACTGGAAATTGATCTGATGTATTGAAAGTGTTTAAGTGTTTGGAGGTTCGTAATAGGATTTGTAAGTATTCGGAAGTATATTTGTGTTCGTAAAAATAATAATGAAAAGTCGTCTGTGATTCGAGGAATCACAGGTATTTATAGGAAAAAGGAGCGTGCGCCTCACGCGGCAACCTGCGCATGGCGCAGGCCTAAGTGTCACGCGCACGTCCGCGCATCAGGCGCACATTGGTGTGCCTGATGCGGCCAGCCCAATCAAACTCGTACACTTATACACGCGTATTTAAAAAGATAAAAAGAAACTTGCGTCTCACACAGGGTCTGCGCCAGGCGCAGGACTCTGTGTGAGTCACAAGTCCACGTGTCAGGCACTCATTGGCGCGCCTGACGCGTTCTCGCCAAGTGATGGACGCACGTGGCGCGCTGAGCGCGGCCGCCGCGTCCGGCGCATATTTCAGCATATTCCAATTTTTTATTAAACGCGTCTTTTGAAGATAATTTTCTATCCCTAAAATCCGGAGATTAGATTTCACGGAATAAAAATCTGATTTGTATTTAAAATATTTATCAAAGATAATAAAAATATTTATAAAAAATATCTATTAAAATAATAAATATTTAATTGGGCTCTTAAAACACTTTAAATGGACTCAAAATATTTTATGGGCTTAAAATACAATTAATCATCATGAATAATCAATTGGGCTTTAGAATATCATTTCAAAACACAATTTTGGATTGGTTCTATGGATTGCTCTTCCGTTGGGTCGCGCCAACTAATACCGCGGTATGTTTCATCATTGGACCCTTAAATGGGAAGACACGATTATGTGCCTACAACAGTTTTACCCCATTATTCTACCAACCTCCTACTCTCTTTCCTTGTATTTTGTATCTCTCTCTATTTCACATTCAGTTTTCACGCCCAACCCTTAAACCCCATTTTCTCTATACATCTATAGCTATCTCTTTCAAGTTTCAACTTTCTCAATTGCAGTCCAAACCAATACAAAAAAATGACCTTATCAAAGCACCTAGTTTCGAATCTTCGTAAACTCTGTCTCATCTCCCAAACCCTAATTCGCCCCCTCTCCACCGCCGCCGTAACCGCCACTGATCACCCACCCCTACCATCAAACGAATCTTCAATCTCAATGAATGTCGTCCAAATTTCAGATCGCCCACTTTACTTAGACATGCAAGCCACCTCTCCTGTGGACCCACGCTCGTCGACACCATGCTCCTTTACTACCTCTCTCAATTCGGTAACCCCCACAGGCCACAGTCGCACCCACCTTTTTCTCTTTTCAACTTCATTTTCATTGTCAAATAACGCATGTAGTCTAGTACAGATGTGAAAATGTGGTTGTGAGAAATTTGGTTCAAAAACTGACTATGACTTCGATTTTTTGAAGCCCATTTAAGTTTTATGTTAGTTTGATGCAAGCTCTAGGGGGTGAGGATGTCATATCCCGAGAACTAAATATAACGATAGTTAGCAGTTAAAAAGTATTTCAAGCAAGTTTCATGAGTTATGAAACTTCTAAGGTTGTTGGCGGTAAATGTTAAACAAACGTAACATGATAAATGAAATTGAAAGAGGTTTTGGCAGTATAATGTGATGCTATGCTTATTTATAGTGCAACCGTCGTACACCCAACAAGGGAGACCGCTCCTTGAGGGGTACCACAATTTTATGATAAAGTGCAATTTTGGTGGGAGTGGCGTACCCAACACGGGAGAATGCTCCTTGAGGATCATCGTAAGGTGGGAGACGTCCCACAAGTCTATACTCGCCTGTTACCAAGTTAAATGATGGAAAGATAATGGAAGCTTATGATGTTTCAAGATGACACTTATAATTGTTTATTTTGCTGTTTATGTCGATTTCATTGTGGATTGTAACGTGTTTTACTATATTCTTCTTTCCCTGTTTGCAAATAAAATAAATTGAAACGAATTTACGTTGTTAGGGTAGTATGTTACGAGACTCGACTCATGATGTTGCTTTTGGTTTTAGGTACTGTTGTAGGTGATGGGATGCCATAGAAGTGAGGATGGTCAACTATATTATATTATAGAAAACTATGTTGGTTGTGTAATATGAACTTAGAACGCTAGATCATGAACTTTATCTATGCTCAATCTAGTTGTATCTATAAGTTGCTTAAGAACTCCACTTATTATAATATGTTTAGTTTCATGAAAGAATGTTTTCCTTGTATTTTCAGAACGGAAAGTACGGCAGTTTCGTGCCGACCATCTAAATTCTGATGCTAACGATGGATTAATTAACTTAATAAAGATGATTAGAGGACGAGGTGTTACATTATGTATGTTTTAATGCGATTGATTATTGTATTCATCACATTTAATATATTTGTTAATCAAAGACCTAAATAATTATTCTCATGCCTAATGAGATAATTTAGACAATTGATTTAAGATCCCATTAATTCGATGGCTTCATAAATATATCACAAAGCTTAGTCTTTTCGTGATTAATAACCGACTTAATTAGATCAATTTTTAAGGTGCATGAAATTAATATTTGTTTGGTTATTTATTCGCATAAAATTATGAATTGAATTTAGTAGTAGCCAATAATGGGTGAATTTAATTCATCATCATATTCGTACCCTCACGCTCAAGCTCAATTTTCGGTTTATTGACCAAATATAGGGTTATGACGGGGAAACCTATATTTGATAATGTCCCTTTGGTTTCAAAAATATCCAATTAGGTTTACATGTCTTCCGTTAAAGATTTGTTGGCGACTTTCTTTTAAAAATATTATTTTTCAAAATTAAAACCCTTCAATGGGATAGTCAAATCCGCGCTCATATCGTGTAGGCTTAAATCTGCCTATGATACCTAGCCTCTTCCAATTGAAATGGTACTACCTCAATAACAATTGGTACTAAATGGGTAGTACCTGAGTACCAATTGGAAGAGGCATAGGTATGAAGTACAAAAATTACCTTGTTGGAGTCTTTTGGAGACTCTAACAGTGGCTTACCAACATTACTTTCCTCTCTCAAATCTGACGTCTAACACTCTAGTTTGGTATCTATTAGATTGCTCTTACATCCAGTTAATTTTTTTATTTTTAAATGAAAAACAATTGGTATCTAGACCTCTTCCAAATGGTACTATTATCATTTGAATACCAATAATTTTTTTTGATTTTCTTTTGAATACCAAATGTAAAAACAATTGATACCAAATTAAGTTGGTAGACGTGAAATCCACCTAAATCATAAGGTACTATTAGGAGCTAGGAATATATAAGGTATGTGTTCCCAACCCACATTCTCATACGTGCATAGGAGTATTTCTTTTCAAATGGAACCTTCTACGGTTCTACCCGTATTCAGAGCTAGAGCCGGCAAAACAGACCCGTGCCCATTCACCCCACACCGAGACTCGTTTTTCACCCGAAAATAACTACACGAAATAGAATCGAAACCCGAAATAACCCGACTTGAATCCAGCTAGATCAAAATATGACCCGAACCCGAAGATGAAATGAACCTACCAGACCCGAAAGTGACCCGAAAATTTGGACATGAACCCGGCCGTACCTGAACCCAACTCACTTTGCTGCCCCTCATCAACCCCCATGAAGCTTAAAAAAAATCGAATTGTACATGTCTGCTTGTGTCTAAGTGTTGGTGTCTTAATGTATTATAATATAAGTCGGTACACTATTATTGTCGAAGTGTTGGCGTCCTAATGTTTTGTGTCCATTTGTTAGTATCCTTAAATGGCGAAAAATTAATGTGATAAGCAAATGGTAAACTAGAAATATGAAAAAATGACTGTTCAGATTGATATTCAAACTGATTGTTAGTGGGAACCCATCCTTTTTTGTGAACTAAAAAGTTAATTCATGTGTTGTTATTTATTTGCTACTAAAACAAAAGCGTACACCTTGTAAGAAAGTAACCCGCCCTTTTAGACACGAAGATGATTCTTATACGGAGTAAAACAATACTTTTAACGGCGAACGTATCCAAATTGACCCCACCCGACCTAAACCAATCTGAACCGATTGAAAATCGACCTGATCCAACCCGACTCAACATTGACCCGAGCAATCAAAACTGCTCCTGCACTCGACCGAAGGATAATGGACCCAAACACGAATGAATCATACCCGAACGCAACCCGAACATAAAATTAACCCGAATATGACCGGACGTGGAATGACTTGACTGTATGACCCGTTTGCCACTTTTATTCAAAGCTGACGAAGTGCATTAGTATTTCTTTTCAATAAAAAACATCCATGAAAACTAAGGGCCCGTTCGTTATCGTTTTTTGTTTTCAATTTTCAGTTTTTTTGAAAACTAAAAACCAAAAACAAAAACCAGAAAAATTGGTTTTCACTTTTTAGTTGTCAGTTTTCAAAATCATCATGTTCCCAATAAATTTGACTAATTTTTTATTCTTTATAGGACCATATATCATATGACTTTGAAAATAAAAAAACCAAAAAACAAAAAACCACAGTAATGCCGAACGGGCCTAAGCTTTATATGTGTCGTTTAGCTCGGAACATCTTATTCTACGCCATGTTTTACAAGCAAGTAAGCAACTAATACTAGTGTCAATAAAGGCTGCTTTACTATCACAGAACACCTCTGCTCGTAACTCCCTCTCTCTCCTGCCTTTTGAAAAGAAATTCCATCTTCTTCTTGGCTCTAACACCTCAAAAACTTCATCAATGGCGGAAGAGAGAGAAGTTCGAACTCCTCTTCTCCAAAATTCATCATCCTCAACTCCAGAAATTCAAAGAGACATTGAAGAAGAGATTGCTCCTTCGATACCTCATCAAGAAAGAAATTCCATCTTAGCATCATCACCGTCAATTCCTATTCAGAATCAACGGCTCGTTTCGCTTGATGTCTTTCGCGGTCTCACCATCGCAGTACGTTTCTTCAATTTCGTCGGAATTTTGCCATTTTATTTTGTTTTTCAGAATTATTATTCTGTTTTTGATTGCATGTGATATTTTTGTGGTTTTTTTTTTGAAACTTTAAAGTTACTGAGAGATGAGAAATGATGAATTTTTGTGAGTTCGAATTTGATCAAGTGATAAATTTAAGTTTTGCATGGAAATTGGTGGTTCAATCCGTAATTTCGATGATCATCTTTGGTTTGGTCAGTTTTGCGGCTCCATTTGGGAATTAGGAAATTAACAAATTTCAATTCATTTTGTCGTGCCTGAGTTTGTGGACCAAGGTAGGAGGTCAGTGTCAATTTGTTTTTTTTATGCCGTGGATTGTGGAGTTTCTTGCGCTATTCGCTTTCTAATCTGTTTGAAATTGTTTTGGTTTTGTTCTTATGTTTGCTATGAGTGTCTAGTTATCCATGTACATATCATGTTGGGAGTTATTTCCGGAACGAATTTACTAGGATTCAAATTAAATTATGCACTGCACTTGAATCAATTCTAAGACCTTCATCTAGCAAGTGCATGGACTAAAATGAACATGAACTAGGACTTACTATAAACTGAATTTATACATAAGGAAGATAAAGTGAATGTCATTAACAGAAGAGTTCTATTTTTCAACAATTTTGCACACAATTAATGTTTGTACTATTTAACTGTGGTTACATTGTCAGAACTTAGAAGAGTCGCATCCATCGTAGGATGACTAAATAGATGGCTCATCATGTACTAATTAGTGGTCCCAACACTGACGTTTATGACAAAGATTGGCCAATTGAGGTACATCAAATGAACTTGTGTACTACTTCAATGTTAGATGGAAATGTAGTTGTTGATGCAACCATTGATTTGCCCTGTAAGTTTGTTTATTGATATGGTGCATTTGATATCACTTTATGGAATTTATAGAATAGTAATGCTTGATATTCATATTCTATATCTGAAGACTAGAAATTCTAAAATTTCAGTTAATACTTAGTACACTTTACTGCCCTTCACATTTATATATCTCTGTTTACAGCTTATGATTTTGGTTGATGATGCCGGTGGAGCTTTTCCATCTATAAACCATTCTCCTTGGTTTGGAGTGACGATGGCAGATTTTGTGATGCCATTTTTCCTCTTCGTCGTTGGTGTTTCTATTGGTCTAGTATTCAAGGTATAAAAGCGTAACACAATCTTATGTTATTGCATGCAAAATTCTCTTTGGGTGCTGTTTTCAATATTTGCTCTTGTTATAACCTCAATAGCTGATGGAAGATTTTTGACATAGTTGTCTTGAATACTAAGTTCTTCCGACGCATTTTGTCCTCGCTAATGTGCACCCTTAGAAACTTCCAGGAGGTCTCCCATTCCAAGACTACTCCCGCCCAAGCATGCTTAACTTTAGAGTAACTTAGGAAATGAGCTTCTTAAAAGAAAGATGCATCTTGTTGGTATAAGTAGCCTTTAAAATCCCTTTTAAAGCAATTATGAGGGATATTACAAAAACAATTATTTTTAGCAAATAGAATGAATCAACTGCAGAATCCATGAAGGTGTGAAAGTGAATATATATAATCGAAGTTTCTTAATTGTTTGTTGAAAGGATGAAGTCGATTGTGGGTAGCTTCAATATATTGACATAATATTCAGGGTGTTTGGACAATTTTTTTAAGCCATTGTTTTCTATGACGTCTCTTCCTCTTTCCTTTTATATATCTACTTTCTCTTAGTTCCATATTTGAGCTCCATTTTTGCTTTGCATGGAAGATAGGGATGGTGAGTGAGAGTTGAAAGTTGGTTTGTAATATTATCTGGTGAAATTGGGCGAGTTTATGTTTCACTATATCTTTTAGGAAAAACTGTCACCAAAAATCACATTTGTAGGGTGTCTTCACATATTATATCATTATTCCCAAATTTGATTTATTTATGAATAATCACTAGTTTGGTGACAGGAGCACCCTTTCCATGTTGGTCGCAGTTCACATTTGATCAATTAAATAGGTATAAAAAAAATCTATGTAACATAACCTAATTAGCCATGGCAACTTAGTGGGTGGAGAGGAGAGAGAGGAGAGAGAGGAGGGAGAGGAATAGGAATTTGGGCAAAAAAAAGGAGTAAAATTCAATGTGTGAAACACGTAATAGGTCATCAAGGACCAATATAGGAAGGGTTTCATAAATAAATAAAATTTGGGAATAATATGGGAAGACACCCAAAACATGGGATATGGTGACAATTTTTCGTGCTATTTAACCAACCCTTTTGTGTTTCGTCAAAATATTTTCCTTATGGTACATTATGAATCAAACATAGCATAATTCATGTAGCAATATGTTTGGCACCAAATGTTTACAGCTCTAATTTTCTGAATTGTGAACGCATTATTGTGGACAAGCAATTCATAAGTGAAATTCTTTTATGGGTTTTGTTTTTGGTCTGAAGTTTTTGTTCCTAAAATTAATTTAAACTCGTTATTAGTTGGGAAATAAGATGTTTTTGGGGAGAACATTTGATATATATCCAAGACAATCATTGTAGGTTCTATATGGAAATATGTGTGCAAGTATACTCTATTGAATGGTGACTCAAATTAGCTCAATATATGACTTCTTTTTTTAAAAAAACTTTCAGAAAGTTCAAAGCAAGTCCACAGCAACAAAGAAAGTCATTGTAAGGGCAATCAAGCTCTTCCTTATGGGGATCTTCTTGCAAGGTGTGTGCTAAAGGTGGACTGTTCTAGTTAAGAATACTGCTCTTCTATAGGCTCTCTACACATATAATTGTCTCAAAACTCTGAATCTGTGGAATTTCATTGGCATTTACTATGTGAAAAAGTGTGTTTAGTGGTGAATGTAATGTCCACAAGACTTCATGAGCATTTTGTATGGCCTTGTTGCGGTTTTATATTCTTGGCTCTTGATAAAGCTGCTCTTTTTCGCTGCTCTTTTTCATAACTCTGATTTTTGTCTCTTGGGCAATGTAACATTAATTTGTAAGTGTAGGTGGCTTCTTTCACGGACGGAAAAAATTGACATATGGTGTTGATGTGGGGAAGATACGTTGGCTAGGTGTACTACAGGTACCTTTTTTGGACATACCAATGTTCAATAATGTGCTTTAAAATTTGCTTTTGTATTTTTCTACCTGATTTGGGTGAGAACTCTCAAGATGTCATCAGAGCACAATATGTCCTTTGTTTTGTCTCTTAAACCTTGGTGTTTGATGCTGTCTTAGCAACCTGAAGCACAATCAAATGGAGCATATGTGTTTTACTTCAATAATATTACCCTCTGTATGCTCTGTGGACACTGTAGCATGTTATGTGATAGTGAGATTAACTCCTTTTCATGCAGCAAACTACGAGTGTTTCTTTTGATGCTCTAAGCGATATATACAATAGCGAGATTAATTCCTGAATGGTTTCTGAGCTTGTAGATAGTATCCAAGATTCTGCTCTAGAAGTATAAGCTGAGAATAGGATATACGTGAACATCTATACATAAAACATAATGAATTTTCAGGGAATACTTTTCACTTTTGTACTTCTATAAATGCTCTGTAACATACTGATGAAAGACATGAACAGGGTACCTTCTGAATTTTCAAAAGTACAAGGGTATCCCTGGCAATTTCCTTAAATAGAAACGAGCAAGACACGAGAAATATCAGGTGGATGCTTAGAAATGTTTTTGATAATTTACATCTAACTTAATTAGGTGTGTCAAAAAGTAAGCATGTTTTTACACAACTAATTGGCTTCTTTAGCTCTCATCCCTACTAATGATCAGAAACATCCTTCTTTCTTGTCTGTTGCCATGTGCATGTGTGAGGATGTACATCCTGTCAGGTGGATGTTTATGTATATTGAATGCTGTATGGGAGTATTTTTTGGGTCACCATTAAGCAATTGTATGTTGCTAGCCTGAGCATTGTTATTAGCTATCTAGAATATCTGTGAAACAGTGAAATTACTTTACTATATTCTATTATTATTCTGCTGTTTGACAACTTTATATCCAGTAACTAAATGATTAAATCACTTCAATTAACCGTAGAGACAGAAATTATACTTTAAGGGGGCCCAAATCATGTAAGTTAGAAAGATATATTACCATTTGGAAGGCCTGTTTGACCAAATATACATATTTTGGAGTTAGCATGATGGAGGAAATTCAATTGTCATTATTAGCCTCTTAAGTCTATTACCAACTCTGTCAGTCAAATCATGAAGTATTCAATTAATAGGTAAATGTTCCTTTAGACTTTAGTATTTAGATATAATTGGGTACAAAAAAGAGCGTTTTTCAAATTGTGCTTTTATTTGAGAATACATATTTATATTACAACGCGCTTCTTGGTCCTAGTTCTCACAACCATGCCCTTGATGCGGAAGCACCCGCATGGCAGCAGACAGATATATTCCAAGCTTTTATCTCCATGCACCTTCAGCCTGAAGACGAGTCTTGACATGTAGATACAGGCACTACTTTTCATATGACAAACACTCCCAGTAAGCTTTATACCCTTGTTAATAACAATACTATTCCTTATGTTCGTGTTCGTAATGGAGGCCGTATTCTAGTTTCGGGTACTGGTATTGCTCATCTTTTCCATCCTCCCCCAACTTGTCCCTCTCCAATGTTCTTATCGCTCTTAAAATTATTGAATAGCTAGTCTGTGCCCTGCCACGCCTAGTCCAGCCAAGGTAGTACGTGCCCTTTCTCTCGCGGCCATATCTCCTCAACTTTGGCACCACGACCTCGGTCATCCAGAAAATCATATCTTTAGTTGTCTTAGGATGCATCACCTTATCTCTTGTAACAAGGATCGTCGTTCCACTTATGTTCATCCCGTGAAATTGCAGAACAAAAGAAAAAGAATTACATTTCTTCCCTCCCATTCTTGTACTTTTGCTCCTTTTGACATTATACACATTGATTTATGGACTTCCCTTGTCTTGAGTTTGAATGGTAACAAATATTATCTGGTTCTTGTCCATAATTTCACTCAATTTGTGCAGGTCTCTTAAATTAAATCCGGAGTGTGAAAAATTCCTTCACTTCCAAGCTATGTCAAAAACCAGTTTCATCAGGAAATAAAATTTTGTCAATGTGACAATAATTATGAGTGCGATAAGTCCCCTTTTCACACCTCTTAGAACTGTCATGGCATGGTCTTAAGCTTCTCTTGCCCAAACACCTCCTTCCAAATGGCAAAGCCAAACAAATGCTTTCCTTCCTCCATCATTTTGGGTTGCTGCCCTTCACATGGCCACCTACCTCCACAATATACTTAGCCACCAAAATACAAGCCTTCTGCACCCTTAATTTTTCATTATATGTTTGCATGCACTCCTACACCCACCTTTGAACATTCAGATGTTTATGTTTTCCCAATCACTTCAGCACATCTCCACATAAATTTGCTCCAACGCTTTATCCATGCGTGTTTCTTGGGTTCCCTCCCAAGTCCCAATCACAGTGGCTACTTGTGGCTTGGCTTTTGTTCCTCCGGAAGACCATTGAATTTTAACATGTAATATTTGATAAGCACTTGTTCCCTTCTCCCACAAAACAGCCGCACCTCCCGCTTCCTATGACTTACTTTTGAGGAAGCCTGCCTTCTTGTGGTTGAGCACCTTGGCTTTGTGGCTCCCTCCCACTCAGCCCGGTGCTGCCTGTGTCACTGTGTGGCTCATAGCACTGCAATTTCCTAATTGGAATGCCGCCATGGATCAGGGGAAAATAGTGCTTTTTTTCAAATGGTACCTGGCAGCTCCTAAGCCAAGGTAAAAAGGTGGGTCTAGTTTGAGAAGCAAAACAAAAATAACCTAAATCTTCGTTAGAGGAGTGTTCCTCAAGTTCACGTAAGTGACTACGTTCCTAGCTGCAGTTAGGTAGAGAGAAGAAGCCTGGATAGCAGGCATGAGTCATAAATCCCCTCTCCCTGTTCTAGTTAAGCCAAGGTGAAAGGCAGGTTTAGGGCTTTAGGCTTTGGAAACATAACAAAAGCAACTTAAATTTTATTAAAGAACCATTCCTTAAGCTTCGTGTAAGTGACTATGTTCCTAGCTGCAGTTCGGTTAGAGAAAAGTTGAGATTGCTGGCACGACTTACCTCTCCATTTCTACTGTCTAAAGCGGTCGAGGGAAAGGTGCCCCAGACTAAAAGCTAGAAAAAGTATTTCCTCACTCTACTAAAATACTGACCCTAGAAGGCCATACTCGGATTTGCAATTAGAAGGTAAAGTTCTAAAGAAAGTGAAGCTCATTGTCTTAGAAGACAATTCCCCAGCCCCCGCTAAGGCTGCATGTGGCTCTTTAAAGTTTTAACATTAATTTCATTATGACTTTTTTTTGCAGCGCCACAAAGCTGACTTATTGGTTAATAACCGGTCTTTGAGATTTATTTTGATGCTTTCTTAGTCCGTTGTTAAGCCAACATTTATTAGGAGAGTACTCAGTTTCACTTTCTCTTATTCTTGGCCGACTAACCGAGTCAATATCAAGAGTACTTCTCTTCGTGTCATTTACAGGATATGGTCTACATGCATTAGCCCCCTAGCTTTTCTGACTCTCATGCCCCTTTTTATGTGTGCTGTCTTTGGGATTCATTAAATGGCCTAAAACAAGCCCCACGAGTTTGTATTAAAGGTTTGCCTTCTACATCCCCAAATTTGGTTTTCTTAGTAGCAAGAGTGATAATTCTTGATTTATCTACAAGCACACCGGTGATCCGTGACTCCGCATTTCTTTTATTTAGGGGTGAAATTCAATCTGATCCAAACCAACTCGAACTATGTTTCGATTGGCTTCAGATTGAGTATTTTCTTTTGAAAAATTGGATCATCTGATTGGCTTGAATTGAGGGTGATTGGATCAAGAAATCCAAAATAAAAAAATTGTTAAATAAGCCCTGTATTTTTTTGATTGGGTTGGGCGTAACTAGTTTTTTTTGTAAAAAAAACACAAATCCCCTAACCCTAAGCACTCACTCGGGAGCCACCCTATATATACCTTCCTTTTCTATTTCTCAATCTCAATTCTCAGGTATCCCCCACTTCCCCTAACCCTAACCAAATGGTTACTTTCATTTTCTCTCTCTAATCTTATCTCCTTGACTCCCAGTCAGGAGCAATCCACAACATCCAAGTAGCACATCATTCTTCAACAAAAATTGTTTCAGGTTCAAGATCATCACCAGCAATTGATGGTGGGTTTGTATGGATTATTAGTTGTTATTACCGAATTTTTATAGGATCTTATGAATTAAAACTATTATCCAATTGCTTTATTTTGATGCTCACGCATAATTTATTTCACGGAAAGAAAGAGTTAAATTTTTTGGATATCTTGGATTGGATACAATCTAGTGTCTGCAAATTTGTATTGGTTTGGTTTGGAATGAAATTCTGATTGGTTTGGATTTGGACTGGAACATTGAAATTGAAATTTTGTTTGGATTGGTTTGGACTAGGCCTAAATCCACACCATGCACCGAAGTTTCACCCTACTCTTATTGTATGTTGATGAAATTGTGATCACTGCCTCTTCCAGTGCATTTCTATTTTCTACAGCACATTATTTTTTCTTCTCGTCTCCAGCCAAGACAGACCTTGGTCGGTGGTCGCCTCAATGTCCTTGGTACCTCAGTCCTGCGCATTAAGGATGCTTCATTCCACTTGCAAGTTGCAACGCAAGTGGCCTTGGAAATTTTACAGCATGCTCATTTGGCTAATTGCAAACCTGTTGCTACTCCAGTTGTAACTAAAGCAAAGCTTGGAGCCAATTTCGGTTCTCCAGTTTCTGACAAGTCATTGTAGTGTAGCCTTGCCAACATTCTACATTTTTTTGACTTTCACCTGTCGGGATCCTAATTATGGTGTTCAACATTTGTGTCTGTTTATGCACGATCCTATCTTGGTCTTCACCTTATTGAATCTGCCATTTGTGGCCTTGTAGCTAACTCCGATGTGGATTGGGGCGGTTTTCGTGACACTTGCCGCTCTACCTCTAGATAAAGCATTTTCCTTGGCTACAACTTGCTCTCCAGGTTGTCTAAGTGGCAACCTACATAGTCTCGCTCCAGTATTGTGGTGTGGCCAATGCTGCCTCCGCAATCTTCTTCTGGAGTTTCTTTTGTGCCACGCCTTGTTGTGTGGCAAAATTAATGCTGTTTACCTATCTAGTTACCTGATTCAGCACCAACATACAAAGCACGTTGAGATGGAAATTTATTTGATTTGTGAGAAGCTGGCCCTTGTTCTTCGTGTGCCTTCCACCCATCAGTATGTCGACATGTTCATCAAAGGCCTCCCTTCCTCTTTATTTCTTGATTTTCAGTCCAGTCTCACCCTCCTCTCTCCTCCCGCTATGTCAGTGGGTTTGATGGTAGATATAATTATGTTAATTAAATATCTTTGTTAGGTACTTAGGTTTCCTTAGTTGTTTTTTTCATTCTCTAGTTCACATTGTACAAATCTTGCCTATATATTGTGCATAGTAATACGACCCTAATCAGCTTTCTTATACTCTAGCAATAAAAAAGGGGAAATGGACATAGTCAATCTCACAACCTTTAATCCATCATTAATATGTCATACATTATAGGGCCAGAAATTGCCAGTGTAAATTAACATGTACTTGCAGAGCTGGACACATTTTATTAACCTGCCCACATAGAACTTGCAGTCCTGACTTCAGTGGTGTTTTGTGTCCGGGGTCCAAGAAATTAAAGTTTGTAGTAAACTATATGATACCACTAGCATCTTATATCTATATTGAAGGGCAATAGGGTAGGCTTTGGGCAACCGGATACTTGTACTTGTAAGCAAATGAAATGATGAGTTGAGTATATATACTAGAAACAAGGGCCCTATCTCTCTTCTCTACATGATGTGAATTTCATTCACGTCACCTCTTTGTGCAAATTATATCTAAAAAAGTAGTTTCTTCTCGTCCATGCAAAAAAACATTCTCCTGAAAAATGTAGTCTGATGATCACTGAAATATTCATGCTGGCATGAACCTATAAAATATATATGACGGTGCACGATCAATAAATTTTAGGTCTTTATGAAATAATAACTAAAAGAGTAGTTTTTTTATCTCGAGGTTGGAGAATATGACTGTTTTATTGCTTCTTTTATTTAGCTTTTAGAGTTTGCTTTGTCATTCTGTTTCGATCTGCATTCTGCAATCTTAAAAGTGTTTCCACATAATTCTGGATTCACCTACAAATTTTGAGCTATTTTCTTAACGTGGTCCTCCTTGCAATTACAGAGGATATCAATTGGATATCTCTGGGCTTCAATTTCTGAAATTTGGCTCATCAATAGTTTGGTGGTGGATTCACGTGTGGCGTTTGTACGGAGATACTGGATCCAATGGTGAGGTTGGTTTAACTTACTGTCAATTTTTGCAATTAATATCTCTGTCATTCTATCATTCACAAAGTTGCTGACTCGAAAGAGTTTGTACTTCAAATTCAGGGTATGTTCTCTTCACATAAAAAAAAGTTTCAGGTTTAAAAAGTTCAGATTAGTTTAATTTAGTTCAGATAAGTTCTAACAACTTACAAAATGAACTTAAATAAGCTCCAATAAGTTCAAATAAGTCAGTTCAGATAAGTTCAGGAGAATTTGGGTGAAGTGAACGCACCTTGATTATTGTTTCGTCATTTGATTCAAGTCATTACCTGCCTTGTGCGCGTTTGCTGAGAGGGCATTCTGAATTTTGCTAAGAATCACTTTAGGTAAGGTAAGGGTGTTCATTGGGTGAAAGTCCATGTGTCAAGGGAACATATGTAGAAACCACAGCCAAAAGCTTGTAAAGTTTGGAATGACACATATCTGTGTTTATGACCATGAGCAGACTAGCCCACATGGATGGTTTATACATCTACTTCCTTACCTAATTGAGTTATGTCTATAACAACTAATTTGTAAAGAACTATACTAATTATTAAAAAGCGTTCCCAATACATAATATTCACCACACGTCACTCTCCTCCAAACAAAGGACTTCTGTTTCTTGTGAACCTTTTCCATTCTAAAACTACTCACATTAGGGGAACATGAGACCTCGAGAATGAAGCAAAAACACTTATCCTTTATGGCCATCTATTGCCAATGCTTCTTTTACTTCAGAAATTATACACAACTCACACCAAATGCTCCTTAGATTCGCGGAAGAGAAAGAAATACCCTTGTTAATTTCCACCTTGTACACTCTGCTTAATAATGTCATTAATGAAAGAGACCATGCTAACGAAAGAATCAGGAACGTTAAATTTGGCAAATCAATTTTTCAATTGCTGTTTTTAACTGGTCATCATTTTTCTATATAATGTTGAACCAGTAGATTATGCTTCTTTGTTGCGAAAGCTTTTGTTCATTGTCAAATTCTTTGGAAAGGGTTTCCTTCTAGCACAAATTCCTCTGGACCATCGTCAAATTTCTTTTCTTCACGTAATTGTTTCTTACATTTTCTACAGTCCCCTTCTTTACTGAGTAGGGTTCCCAGGTGCCTATACGATTATTAAGGCAGGATGCTACTGTATCAGTAGTGGAGTGGCTTGAATCAAATCGTTTGTCTAGAGAGGGTCTAGCGATAACCTGACTGTACTATAAACTCATTGTATAGGCAACTGGCCTTAGAGTAGTGTATCGAACTACGAGATAGGATCGACCCATAGCTCAAATATTGATTCTACGGCAGCGAGGAAACAACGTTTCAAACTTAAGGTCGGGGTACGTACATGATAAGGACTTTGCCTTCCCGTCCTTTCTCAGCGGATCAGCCGAAGTAAGGTTAGTGATGGGATTGGTTTAGAAAGTTCTTATCGTCAATCTAATAATAGGGTTAAAAAGAGATGGATTCCTTTCGGGGCTTGGGCTAGCTTGGATCTTTTTCTCTGACTTTGATTGATAGTAAGAAAAATCATCCATTAAAATATCTTTTTCTGATTTTGAATATTTTGGTACCTTCATTTGATTTATTACTTTATAGACACATGATTCATTAAATTCCCTCTTAGTATTATTCACGCCTAAACTTTATATTATATGAAGCGGGCATTGACATGGCTATAACTAGTTTTCCTTCCTAATTTTTAGTATGTCTTATGTTTAATGTCTTGGTGAGGTTGTCAAATCTGTAAGCTGTCCCAAATTTATCTTTGACATAGCCTTTGGCATGCACTTTAAGAGTTAGGGTTGGACACTTGAGCGAAATGGTAGTTTAATGTCATAGAAGCTTTGAAGTTGGATAGAGAAACAAAAGTTCTAGGAGGAATTGTGAGACGAAAAGGGTTGATGTGTAAAAAGGACTTGTTAAGGTCCTGTATATGATAAATATCACTCAGAGTACTGTTTACTCAGGAAACAATCGTGAGGTGGCCAAAATAGGTTCAACATTCAGATTAGATCTTTTTCTTTTTATGGCTTGAGTAACACGTCCTTCCATTTTGAGTACTAATTTCACTGTTTCAGATTAAGTCTTTTTATTTTGTCTTATGGCCAAGCATTAGCTGCCCTCCTGTTTCAGGGATACCTTGCATGCCCTATCTCACTTGCAATGTTATGTAGTGGAAACATTGTTGTATTGCAGTTGATGGGTCAACTTCGTGCTTTCTCATGTAAAATTATGGCTTTGTATATTAGGATTATATCCTGTTTTAACTGTTAACTTTCGGCAATCCTGAATTCTGTTGAAAAATTTATGTACTAAGTTGCTCAATGATCCCATGTGTAGGATGGTAACTATGCTGCTTTGCATAATTTATGTTTGCTTGCTTTATGGAGTTAAAGTTCCAAGCTGGGAGTATGTACTTAATGGGGATAATTCGGCACTGTTGTATTCAAGTGCTCAGAGTGTGAGTAAATGCCTAAGCAGTATCCCTTTCTTACGCTCTATTATTTCACATTATACCTTTTTTTTAATTTTCAAGTTCCTGCCTTATATATTATTCTGTTGATTGATACCATAAAAGGAAATTTAAAGAAGCATTGACAGTTTATTTGGGAAGTAAAGTTCATCTTTCAGATCAGAAAATTACAAATTCTCAATATTAACTCACATGCTAGAATTTTGAAGCAAAGTATCACATGAGGTAGGAATATGGAACTTTCCCCACTGCACTACTTATGTGCCAGCTTGATCTGTTGGTTCTATTATTATGGTTTGGAATCATCTTGTGCATACTGTGTAGTAAAAGAAAGCATTCACGTTTGGCTGTGTAGCAACTTGAAAGTATATCCATCTAGCTCATATCCTTTTTTTTTTCTATAGTGAACAAAGCTTTTGTATATAGATCTGATCACTCCCCCAAAATTTCCTAGAGCATGCTTTGTTGCTCATCTTTAGATCAACAACTTCTATTGTTATGCTGGTGAGTTCTGATATAAGAAGTATGGGTTCAATGTCCGTCGAAACATATGTATTTATATGAAGTATATGTGTAAAACCTGACATAGAGTATATAAGAGTCCACATTTCAAATCTTGTGCCTAAAGTTCTTACGGAGAAAAGTTGTCTTAATTTGAATTTTTCCTGCTGATTTTGATTGTGATTATGTTAATTTTGTATTTTTTTTTGAATGATTGAAATCCTTTATGCTATTACGAATTCCTATATTTAATAACAAAAATAATCTTGATCACTTAGTCTTCTGTTGGGAAGCATTTGCACTGTTGCACCCCCTTTCACTGGAACTAGTCATCAAAATGAAGGGAGTCTAAACAGTTCTGTAAATTAAGCATGCTAATTGTGTCTTTATACCATACATAACTTTTAAGCATGCTAATAGTGTCTTTATACCATACATAACTTAACTAGGTTCAATGTGGAGTAAGGGGCAGTCTTGATCCTCCTTGCAATGCAGTTGGCTTCATTGACAGACTTTTACTTGGTGAAAGCCATCTGTACCAGCGTCCTGTATACAGAAGAGTGAAGGTCTTTTCTTTTATGTGTTTAACCGATTATAATTTTTTTGTTTTCGATTACCACTGCTGTTTATTTTTTAAGGTATGCTTCTTGTTACAGGAATGTAGTCTAAATTCTCCAGACTATGGACCTTTGCCACCAAATTCACCTGGATGGTGCCTTGCTCCTTTTGATCCAGAGGGCATATTAAGGTATTTGTTCCCCCTTCCCCTCCCAAACAAAAGGGTAAAAGACCTCAACAGCTCTTGCAAAAGGAAAATAGATTTAAAGAAAAGAAGTCATAAGTTCTGTGTGTAGAAGGTATCGTATTTGGAAAGAATAGAGGGCATGATAGAATCATTCTTATGACAGCCTATCACAGCCAAACAACTGCTTTGATTATGCACGCACAGTTTTTGCTGCTTCCAGCCACCTTTTCTGTAAATATATTGCACAAGGCATACAAGAACCTCGTCGAATAGGTTCCCCAATAAATTTCTCATGTCTGGAGCTGCCATCATTGTATTCAACAATTACGAAGCCTATCTCTGTGGTCTGCTGATAAATGAAGCCTTTCCCTCACATCGCAATCATATTTCTTGCTTCATTCCTCCCACCTTGATGTGTTTGCGGAAGCTTAAAACACGAATAATGTAAAGAACACTCTAATCTCACGTTTAATGGATGAAAGGTTCGAACTTTGTAACAAATAGAATATAAAGATTGGATCTTTATAAGGATAGGCTCTATATGTTCCCTCGAGAACTAGAGGATCTCTCACTAACCGCAACTAGGAGATGCACACAAACCAACATTCAATGCAAACAAGCACTCGAATTTCTCAAATTCATTCAACTCCGTTTTATTAATTATGAACGTGTGTATTATATACTACACGCCTAAACAAAGTCCTAATAAACACCAACAACTAAGAAGATAACTAACAAAGACTCCTAATGCGTGCAAACAAGTCTTCACACGCCTAAAACAAGATAAGTATGAATAAAACTTATCTAAACTAACTAACTTATCCATCCATCCTTAGTGATAATTATATCACACGCCAATCAGCTTTGGTGATACAATTCTATCACACGCCTAACTCCAGGATAGAATTTAAAGACTTCTAACCAAACTCAACCACTAGTAAGACTCCAATGATTAAAGGGCATTAGACTCCTAAACATAATAGGATCCCTTTATCAAGCAAACACCTAATTTAAAGAGTTATAAAGCAAATAAAATACTTAGTTTCCTAACAGAACTGGGAAACTCCATAAGAATCCTATTAGAACTAGGATTGTCACAATTTTGATGCTCACACACGCATCACACCTCAAACCGAACTTTGCTCCTCTTTTCCTTATCAATTCCCCCTTGGCCAAAGAACAGAGATATGTTATTTTAGCTCCCCCCCAACTCCTAATTAGATCTGCACCTTTTTGTGAGGGATCTTGGTTGAGCCAGTTCATATAAATGCTAATTCTGCTGCTCCTTTATATTATTATTTCCAACTTTATCAGAGTTTGTATTTCCTTGATCTCTGCTGCTGACTTACTTCTTAACAATGAGATTCAGCTCATTAATGGCTGCTGTTACATGTTTCGTGGGACTGCATTTTGGACAAATAATTGCACATTTCAAGGTTTAGTACTTCCTATCTGTTATATTTTTGGGAGACTAGGCGATGATTGTCAATGTTTTTCAGGCTGTTTCTCATATTTTATGCTTCATTACTACAGGATCACATGCAGAGGATGTTCTTGTGGTCGGTAACTACTTTCTCTCTTTTGATCTCAGGGTATGTTGTGCTGGCTTTAGGTATGATTCCTTTATGAGCACACAGTTTATAAATGTTAATAGCAGAATGCTAAGGCCTATACCTTTCCCCCTAAGTCTTATTTTCTGTTGATTGGTCTACTTCAACAATTTTTTTATTCGAGAAAACAACTTTATACATATATTTGTGGTCGTTTGGTTGAATGTAGGAAGTGTAACGTCCTAGGAATCCCAATGTCAAGGAATTTGATTTCGTGGAAACTGTAAAAAGTTGTTTGGTTGAGTATGGGAAGTATAAATTCCCATGGGAACTGGGAAGTACTACTTACCTAGAGGGATTGGGTAAGTTATTTCCTCCATTACTCGGGAAGAACTTCCCAGGTTGTGGAATTTCTCGTGTTTTAGTATGCCAAACAACTCTACAGCATTTCACTTCCCATGTTTTCCTCATGTCAACCAAACAAGTGCTTATCTATAACCAATTTGCAACACTAAGACAGGGAGAGATTGAGAGGAGTGACCGTAGCATTCTCATTTTCGGATATTAATTTGGCTCCTCTAAATAATTGCTTTTTTTGTAGGAATGCGGCTTTCTAAACCACTTTACACGCTAAGCTATATGTGTATTACGGCTGGTGCTTCAGGCCTCATCTTTGCCATTGTCTATTACCTTGTAAGTTATTTTTCTTCGTAGCAGTTCCCAGTTGCTGAGAGTCTTATGGGTTCTGGCAGAAAACCTTCATGAAGAATGCTCTATCTATATGCTTTTTTTTTTCTTTAAATAAATCTATGACCTGAAGCAAAGATGGACAAAACAAGTGCTGTCTCTTTAAGTTCCTTTCTTCTTTCTCCTTTTTCTGTCCCTTATCCATCTTACACAATTCCTGGTCATGTGACCATTATTAATCTTCCCCTATTTAATGTATATTTTGATCCTAGCTTTATGAGACCAACACCATTTTGTAATTGAAATAAACACAATAAAAAATGTGCATTTTCACTGTTTTATAGGATCTTAGTGTCTGTGAGAAAAAATTGTGCACGTCTTTTTTTCAAAAGAATATCTTTATGATTAACATAAGTTGACTAAATGAAATGGTCACATATCTATTGATCCTTTGCTTTAACAAAACATGTTTTTACCTTTCAGGTTGATGTGAAACATATTAGAAAGCCTGTAATGTTATTGCAATGGATGGGGATGAATGCTCTTATCATCTATGCTCTGGCTGCTTGTGAAATTTTTCCTGGAGCTCTGCAAGGATTCTATTGGGGTTCGCCTGATAATAACTTGGTAACTCTCATTTCCTACATGATTTTCCCCCATAATTTTACTGCATCGTTTAGTGTGGCACGTCTACTGTTACGGGATTATGCCTAGTATTCCCCCCTTTTTTTTTTTCTCAGAAGTGTATGTGCTGTGGCTTGTCTGTAATGGTTCTGTAATATTTTCAACTGGTTCTGGGTAAGATTGCATACATCTTTAGGGTTCCAATACGTCTATATTGGGACTTATACCTGGGAGAAGTTGTTTTTTTACTGTCTATTGTTAGAGAGTAGTGACTTCCACACGAGTGATTCTATTCGTTCCTTCCATTTCTGCTCCAAGCTAGTTCTTCTGCTATTGTCTTGACGGCCCGTTTGGTTAGTGGTACTAAATGATGGTAATGGTAATGCTTTTATGTGTAAATTTGTAAAGACTTTGGTAATGCTTCTGCTATTGTCTTGACGGCCCGTTTGGTTTATAATTAGCTACATCTTTCTGGCGTTGGCCATGATGGGCAGTGTCCAACTCTTCTTCACTCTCAAAACCTGTGCTATGCACATCATGGTGCTGCTGCTCGTTGATTAGGCCTTGTAGTGCCACTTGTGATGAATTTTTGGGTAATGAGACAAAATAGCTGCTGTGAAGAGTCTTGGATGGTTTGAATAGGAAATGGGCAGGAACAATAATGGTTTGATTAGGGAATTTGGGATTTAAAAGTGATGGGTTGGAAAGGTAGGATAGATTTGGTGGGAAAAGTTGGAGGGGTCTTTTAAAAGATGGTCTGGATTTAGTCATGGGTTAGTTGAGGTGATTGAGTTTAATAGTGGATTGAATGGGTTGGGTCGTGAGATGGGTGGGGTGGTAGGTTTTAAAAGATTGGGGACCAAATGGGGTTTAGAGTTATAAAATTTGAACCTGGGCCTTCTCTTATCACAAGAAGGGAGCAAAACACATAGAAAAATGGTGCCCATTTCAGTTGAGCCTATTTTGGGCTTTAAGTCCAAGACGTTGAGATAAAAGTGAGTAGGCCCAAATTCTTGCTTTGTGAGTCCAGGTAAATGACTGACCTCGTTTATTGAGTCAGCATTGGAAGCCGTTGGAGGTGAGGTACAATTTGAATATTTCTCTGTCATATGTTTTCCCCAAGGCACGTTATTTGCTATGCCAACCTTTTGTGTAATTCCAAAACTGCCCTTAATGATATTTTCTGAAGTTGGCTTTCTTTGCAAGCCAACGGGCGACTCAGCAAATCTTCCCCAACACACTTCCCTTTCACCCTCTCTCCCGAACCTTCTGGAAGGCATTTTTCAAGAGCTGCCCCCCACTGCCCTTTAGATCTCCGGCAACCTTGTTGAGAGCAACGCCGGCAAACACGCACCTGCACCACTTGATCTACCAAAGGAGAAATCGCCAACACCTCCGCCACTAAAATCACCTTGCCCTTCATTGTATCTGCCAGTTGCCACCACTCCCCTGGGTGCTGCTCTTTCCCAACTGGTGGTCGTCGACATGTCCTCCGCCATTATAGAACCGGGTAATCTCTCCTTGACATCCACAAGATCTGCTGCGCGTAAACTCATGTGGTAAGAGATTTCCAGATCTACCACCCCCAAGACCGCCGGTGAAGAAGCATGGACCTCCACCGGAACCGCCGGCCACCGGGTCCCTCCGCATCACCCGCCTTCTTTTCTCGGTTCGCGTTGAAGGTGTACACCTTGGTGTTTGCTATTTTCTACACCACCCTTAAGGATGAAACCACCGAGAATCCTTGCCAATAAATTCTCCCCTACCTTCGCTACTGTAGCCACCGCCACCAGCAGCAAAAACATTTTCATCAAAGCCCTCATATAGGCTGCTGCACTCTTCGTCGGTGACGAAGCTCAGATTTATGTCAGATGCACTTCCGGGCTTCTCCATTTCCACTTCTGCTTCGAAAACCTCCAGATTTGCTTGGGTTTCTTCTTCCTCAATTGCCACTCGAAGTTGCTTCATCTCCAATCTGATTGAAGTAAACGCTTCATCGAGTATTTTTGAAGTCGCTTTTTGAAGGTTCTCTATACATATTCTGGTTATCTCCTCCATCTTTTCAGAAAATTCCTTTCTGAACACCTCTATTTCCACCGCAGCTCCGGCAAACGCCATGACACAAATTTTTTTTTTGAGTGTGAAATCCAAAAATCAGCAACTTAACTTCCCTGAATCTCGAACTGCTCTTATACCATTTGTAATGAACTGATATCTTAAAACAGATCAAAAAAGAAGATTAAGGAGTAAAACTGATATTTGATTAATGATATGGAATTTAACGGTGAACAAGATAGTATATCATAGTAACAAGCATTCGAGAGGCTTGTTTCTCTCCCAAAACTAAACTACTAAATCCTCCAATATTTTCTTCATACCCTCTTCTCTCCCTAATCTCCTCTATTTGTAATGTACTAGCCTTATATGCACGCGATGCGTGCGAAAACATGTAGAAAATTAAATTAATTGCAAATTCCATCTAATAAATCATAGTTTTTTAAAATTTTAATCAGTTTATCCCACTAAATCAGGGATTTTTATAATTTTCAAATTAGTGAGAGCGAAGCAATTGTGCTGTAAATTTTCATTAACTTTGAGAGTTGTACATGTTTCATACGTTTTTAAAATTCTGAAAGTTACCTTCACTAAAAAAAATTGGAATAACTTTTTTCCAAATGACTTTTTTACCCTCATTAATTATCTTGGAAGAACAAATACATAAAGTAAATAAATTTTTAAAAATCAATCTCAATCAGTAAAAGTAATTTAACTCCCCTACAAAAAATAGTTCACCTCTCGTCTAGATAGTAAACTTCGCACGCCCGGTGGGACTCGAACCCACAATTGTCTGATCCATTAGGCCACGGGCTCCAAAATACCAAGGCCACGAAGTCAGATGCCTTATCCATTAGGCCACGGGCGCCACAATACCAAGGTTAGCCTAACATTATGGTTTTTTCATATTATTGTGCTGTTTCGTTCAAAACCTCAGTAAATTCACCGAAGAAAAAATTCTCTATTTTGGGGGGAATCCATGGAGAACGTCTATACTCTATTGATATCAAAATCAAATTCGACATGGCCTCATAACATTGCCTTCCCATTTTTAGAGTAAGCCAATTTTTGTATTCATCCTATCAATATAACTTCGCACGCATAACGTGTATATAAGACTAATCAAATAAGACATTCATAAAAAAAGTTTAGAAATATGTCATTTCTTAATACATATATTCAATCACAATTATCAGATCATCAAGAAATTCGGAACTTATCTTTTTAACAAAATAGAAAATTATGTAATTAGCGATAAAAAAGAAAACGATATGAAATTGTGATGTAGCACTACAGCACCAGCAGCAGAGTAGGTAGTGATGCTGAACTTCTGATCAGTCTAATAATCTATGTAAAGAAGATCTAATTCATGCCAAAAAAAAATTCAAAAAAAAAATCAAAATGAATCAACCATTGGAAAACTAGAGAAGCCAATAAATAAAAAAAGATTCAGAAAAGAGGAGAGAGAAAATCAACCTCGAGCTTTCTTGCCAATATCGGTGTATAGACTCGAACTTTTCGCCATTGTTATGGAGGAAGAAGAAGCTTTAAAATTTGAAGAGAGAAAAAAAATGGAGAAAATCGCAGAAATGAAGGTTAGTTTCCTAGAAAAAAACCAAGAAATAGCAATTAATCGGAAAAAGATCAGTCTACCTAATTTCCAAATTTGGAGTTTGCAATTCCGATGATTATTCACAGAGACAGAGCCACAAAGGTGCAGTGGGCGGTGGGCTCGTGGGCGGTGGTGCGGACCGTGCGGTGGTGGTCTTCTTCAGTTCGAACTTCCGAGAGAGAGACTGACGTAGGGGGAAAAACGCTAATTCACAGTTAGGGTTTCCTTTTTGACAAACCGCCAGTTTTACACCACTGAATCGAAGTTTCGGAACTCTGTAAATCCTCAAGCTTTTGGAAAAAGTAACAATGGGGGATGGTGTTTGGGGTTGATAGGCTTCTATGTATCCGCGTTCTAAGGGGTTTGTATTTTCCAAAAAATGCAGTTTTGATATTGGAGAAGTTGCCGATTTAAAAAATCTACACTTATTTTTTTTCCCTTTCCCTTATTCTATTGGATGTAATTTACTTAATTTGTTAGGGGTAAAATAGGGATTTTGATATTTTGGTGTCCTACCCCTCTTCACATATATAATAGAGATTTGCCTTATTCCCCTAGCTAACATAGTAACTAGTGTATATTACTAAAATACCCCTACCCCCCTAGGCTAGTCTATTACATTCTCTCTTTACTATAGTAGACTTTTTGGCAGAGTGTTCATTGTTCTTCCATCAGCATGATCAGCTTCTAACGAATCAGAGGGCTTGACTGTCTGACGGAAATATATTCTTGAATCTAATTGACATTTTGATGTGATTTTCTTGGCTAATTCGAACTGCTTTTGTGTTTTTGTTATTTATGAACGATTAACAATAAACTAAGTAGGTCTAAGAGGTTCACTTGTGAGTCTAGGCTCCAAGATCACACGAAGTTTAGTTTGTGTATATCGAACACTCAGTTCTTTAAAGCATAAACACTCCAATTCTTTTACTCAACATATCTGGTTTTTGGATCAAATAAAGCCTTGAATAAGCGATTAACAACCTAAGTATACTAACACTAGGAAACCTAAATGATAACAACAAAGAAAAGATAACTAACTAGGCCATGCCTTTGGCGCCAAGGTACTAACCAACACGCTTAACATTCTATTCTTACTTGGGCGGCAAGTAAGAGTCCTAACACACCCCTTATTCTATTGTAACTAGAATTCCTAGAGTGCTTAAAGCAAGAAAAACCTATTCCAAGTAGAATAGTAAAAACTTACAAGCAAAAGACTTCTAAAACAAGTATAACACTAAATCACATAAAACTCCTAACAAAACTAGGAGACCAATTAAGTGAGTCCTGACAGAACTAGGATTTGTAGGAAGGGAGCCATTCTCACATGGATCACATTTGCATGCCATTCATATATGTGTTTGGAAGTATACATGCGATGTTTACAATTAACTTGCAAGCTAATTTTTGTTAACAATGTTACCTCAAGTTCTTTCGTGACCAAAACTTCTGTAACCTTTGGCTCTCTTCCTAAATTTTTTTACACTTATTTCTCTGCTTGTATGTGGTTCTGACAAGGCCAACTGATAATGTTGGTTATGGATGTGTCGAGTGGGACATGGGCAATTGCGAATAGTGTTGAGGTATTATAGGGTTTTTATGTAAGACCTGTAGCCTAGTCCATTTTGGTTTCCAGCTCTTCAGCATTCGGGCATTGAATCTATTGGTTTGATGATTCATTTATATTTACACCTCCACACTTGGAATTCCTCTTGAAATGGAAAAGTAAGTACTATGAGGCTATGAACACACATGGCTTTCTTATAGCACATCTAAAGTGACTCTTCTTTAAATAGCTTTTTATGAAGTCATACTCTCAAGTCTTAATTAAGTTATTATATCTTACAATTCCACGAAATAACCAGATTATCTTAATCACTATGAATATTTTCCTTCAAGATAATCCTAGTCAGATGCTTCAAGCTTAACATTGCCATAAGTCCTAGTTAAGATACGTGTAAATTTTGCAATTTCGCAGTAAACATGGCCAAGTTCAATATTGGGGCAACTTCTTTTGCCAGCAAACAAGGCGCATTATGGCCATGTTCATGAATGTCACTACTCGTGCTAGGTTCTGAGAGCTCTTTGACCAGATGGGCTCCAACTCAACAGTCTTTTGTTTAGGAAGAACTAGCCCTTTTTGTCCACAAGTTAATAGTCCCATCGGATTATTTTTAACGGCCATGGAGGTGGATCTTTGACCATAAATATGTCATTGCATATCATTAAGAAATATACTAATATACTTTTTTGAACGTTAGTTTAACATAAATCTAGTGATACCTGTTGAAGTTGTAATTCCAACCTATTTGTGAATTAATTGATAAAGTCAGTCTAGGTTTATATAAGTGAATAGTGGGAGTATCTTATTTTATGAATCTTCCGACGGTGCATGACAGGGAACACAAAGTTAGCCTTCTATAATCCTGGATAATTACTTGCATACAAACACAATAAATAAGTTGTACAATCTGAATAGCTTTCACAGGATATAAGTATGCAGTGATTTCACAGGATATTATATAGGCAGAAGTGAATTGTAGCACTAATGACTATGACTAAACATCTGAAAGTGCAAATATCAAACACTAAAAGAAGCCGAGTTACTCATGAATATTCAGCTTAATTTCACTTTTTTAAATTATATGTGATGCTTATATTTTTAATTTTTTATACATAACCTGTAAGTGCTATGGATAGCAAAATTAGTGACTTACGAGCTAGAGTATTTTAAGGATTTTCAAGTGTGGATACCATGCACTCTTGATTAGGCACAGTTAGTGTATGTTTCCATAAAAAAAAAGTATGTGCCTCCCCTATAGCTTTGTTGTGTGTGTGTCCTTCAGTAAATTTTTTCCCTGCCGAGAAAATGCTTCCTAAACGGGTCTGCTGTGCAGGTTGATGGGACAGAAATGTTATTGCAAGATGCATTACGTTCAAAGAATTGGGGCACCTTAGCCTTTGTTTTACTTGAGATTATATTTTGGGGATTCGTTGCTGGTTTACTTCACATGAAGCGCATTTATGTGAAACTATAGCATCGAATATGGCACTTACAATCCGGATATTATGTTCAGTCAAAGTACTAGATTTAAGACAGTAAGGTGTCAAGAAAGAGGCCTTAGGAAACGATTGTTTCTTTTTTTGTATATAGCTCTTGTTTCAGAGTTCAGGCAACTGTACAGAAATATGTCTAAATTGTACATAACGATTGCTTGGAATCAAGCATATCTAATTTCATAGGAATGGTGATGTTATACTGTGCAATGAAGTGCACAAAAATATTGGCTTTATGTGCGTCTCCAAATGTATCACACAGGCCTGTGATGCCCATGCTAGAGGCATATGATATAAGATTTACCCCAATTGTGAGGCCTTTTTCTTCATGTTTTGAGTTGTCAAAGAAACTTTCAGCTTGAATACTTTTAGGCCCCTTCCGTCCAGGGGATATCGTCGGAGAACAATGTCCAAGATAGGGTGAGAATCTTCCGTTTTTTTTTTACATCGAGAAAATTTGCATTAATAAAAAAACTTGAATTACAACCTAGAGAACAAACCGACACTATATGACTACATTATCATGAACATGATTAGCTACTAAAACATGAGGGGGAGGGGCATAATATTTCTTTCGGCAAGGGTAGCAAACATCCTCCTTTTGGAGCCAACACGCACCCTGCAAAACCAAGGTTAGAAAAAGAGGGACTTCTACGCTTTACCACATCATGTTGTTGTTTGAATCTGGAGGGGGGCCGAGAAGAGACTGTCATCTTTCTGGCAGAATAATTGGTGACTCGTAAAGTAGACTTTGTTGGCGAGCAGAAGGAGGCACTTGAAGTTATAAACGGAGAGGCACAAGACAACTTTTCGGAACCCATACCTGTAGCCCGATCTTCCGGGGCCAAACTTGGAGCTTGTTCACACTTATCATGCCCTTCAACAGGGGAGTGTCTCGTCTCCATTGTAGTATGGTAATCCGAGGTCGTACAACAATCCATCTTCTGTGATGGATTGAGAATTCGGATGCTAATCATATGCTTTTGGGAAGAGCTACAGTAATTCAAAGTTCTCCCCGCTGAAATCACCCCGTACATTGAGGGGGTGAGATGCAAATAGGTATCCTGCGATTTCCCGTTTAAAAACCGAAAATTGGACCCCGTAAATTTTGATTTTTTTTCTTGAATTAAACTCCAGAACTAGTATCTTTAATGCTGTGGTCTGTTGCTACAGCATTCATCGCCACCTTCTCAGATAAGGTGTGATTCTCCTCTACTTTAATATTGACCATATTTGTACCTTGGTAGGAGTTCCTTTTTCCTACCTTTCTCCTTTTCTCCTTCTCTCCGATATGTGAATAATTCTTAAACGCTTCTTCCTCACGGGCTACTTCACTAGTAGTATCAACAAAACTTGAAGACCATCCTAACAATGACATCACTTCATTGAGTTTTTTGTTGAAATTCTCCATTGTTTGGGTGAATTTTAAGAGCTTGGGTAAGATCAATAAAACCTAAATTTGGTTTGTTGATTTCCAAAGCTGCAACTGCTCTCTTAAAATAAGCTTTTGCATTTGTAGTATCATAACTCAAAACCAGAGAGCACAACTCACCTACTTTATGAAAATCCCTTTCCTTGATAAAACATGCAGCCAAGTTCAAGTTAATAGAGATAGCTAAGCTAAGAAAAACAGACTTCTCCTCCGCATCTCTAATTTGAGCAAAAAACAAGATCTTGATAGCTTGGAAATATCCTGAAATTGCTGACTGAAAATCACATTTTTTTGTAGAACTTATTGCCCTCATCTTTCAAACTTCGAACATACTCAAAGATACTAAAAGGATTATCGAGGTGACAAATCCTTTGTACCAAAATATTAGAAGAAAAATCCCTCAGTTCAAAGTGATATAAGCACAAATCCCCTTTCAACTCTTCATAATTGTTCATGATTCCTAAGATAACCACACAAGACTAGAGTACTAAACCCAACTAAAACCTTAAAAACTACGATTAGAAACACAAACGCAAACCACAAACAAGAACTAGAGAGGAACATAAGATAGAGCAGTAAGCAAATGAAGGCAGAGCACACAACTCACAAACGTTTGATGGAATTGAGATCTATTGAAGTCGATATCGTACCCCAATAAATTGAGAGACCTGAAGCTGTGCTGTGCCGACCTTTACTTCGGGAATGACTCCCCGACGTGGCCATCGGCGGATAGATGAGAAGCCGCGGTAGAAGCGAGGGAAAGCGAAGCCTGCTTACTGCTAAAGGCGAGGTGAGGTGAGAGAGAGGGAGGGCTCGCCGACGATCGGGAGTATCAGAGCAAAGCCCTGGCCACCGGCGAGCGTCCTCAAAACTGGGGATGTAGCTGCGCAGGGGGGTTCGCTAGGTTTTTCGCAAGGGGGCGTCCCTCAAAATACTGACTATGGTGAGAATCTTCCGTTGGTTACGCCCTTTAAGTGTTGGTTCTTCTATATTTAGATTCTGCTTTCAAGATCTATATCTATGAACAAGAGAGACAACTGTTTTGGCATTATGTTCATCCGACAAGCTGAGTTAAAATGGCCCAAAATATTTTTGGTCGTGGTTTGGCCTAATGTTCATCTCTAATCTACAAGGGTTATGTATAAATAGAAGCATTTTAGTTACCTTAAATGATAAGGTGTTGACATATTTTAGGTGCTAAAATGATTAGTAGTGTTCGCCTGTTTGGGGAGTACCTAAAATAAAAATTCAGGTTGTTTAAATGACTTAAATAATAAGTTAAAAATTTTCCTTTTTCAAAATCAGGTAACTGAAATTTTAGAAATCGACTAATTTTGCCAAAATAATTTATCAACTTAAGCAACTAATTTTGCCAAACAGTTAAGCTAATCAGCTACCTTATCAGTTCCAACACCTTATCAGTTTCAGCTTTATCTTATCAGTTTTAGTTAACTTATCAGTTTCAGTTTATTTTCAGCTAGTATTGCCAAACAGAGCCAAGTTAGATCGAACCATCTATACTTATGTACAACCCGACTCATATTTACGGACTTCGGAATTCGTCTGCTCGACTAACAAGTCTACACACACATCCCAAAGAGAGCCCTGAGTTCAGGTTGCCCAAAATTTTTTTTTTCCGTGGTTTGGCCTTATGCTCATCTTTAATCAGGGCCGTCTCAAACCTGTTGGAGGCCCTGTTCTATTGTAAAATTTAGGCCCCTAACTATTAAAGTATTTTACTATATAAAAAAATGCAATTTTATAATATATGTTTGACAAAAATACAAGTTTTTCTTGTGTTACTTTTTTTTGAAGGATTTCTATCGTATTACTTGCTTAACAAAGAACTTGAAACTCAAAAAGATGGAGAAAAGCACAAAATACTAAATAGAAGAACTTACCCATGGAAGTGAGATTTTAGTTGACATACTTTCTTCTCTCTCTAGCTTAAAAACCACCATCCTCTAAAATATAATTTATTCATCTTTACTCTCTAGCAAAGCAATACCATATTCAAATATTCCTTCTTTCCCCTCCCCTAGCACAAGTAAAATAATTTTGTGATAATTTGGTGAAGATTCTACACGGCAAATTTGTCGATTGAATTGGGAGTTGGGGCTTATATATTGGGATTAAGCTTTAATTTCCCATCAAACAAACTTCCATTTTTCCTTATTATTAGAGAGATTTTCGGAGAGAAAGAGTAATAATTGAAGTAATTCAATTTACTGTTTCTCTAATTATGAATAGCAATAGTCATGAGAGAGCATTAATGAGAGTTTCTTCATTTTCCCCAAAACATTATACCACAACCTCTAGTTGACTAATTTAATGTGAGTTATTTTTGGGAAGTGAGACGTAATTAGTTGATTTTTGATTAATAGTGCATGAAGCATTTAGCATTGATTTTTCCTTTTTCCATTTTGAGGCCCCCAAAAATAAGGGCCTGTTCTCTTCGGCATAAAACAACTGAACTGAACTGAACTGAATTGAACTGAATTGAACTGAACTGAATTACATTATAACTAATTAATAGTAATGATTATCATTTAGGAACTGAACTGAACTGAACTGAATTGAACTGAACTGAACTGAACTGAACTGAAAATAAGTTGGGGAGAACAGGCCCTAAGAGGCCCTGTTCCATGGAACAGGTTGAACACCTCATCAGCCGGGCCTGTCTTTAATCTACAAGTTAGATCGAACCATCTATACTTATGTATAGACTCATATTTACCAAACTACCATCTATACTTATGTATAGACTCATATTTACCAAACTAGGAATTCGTCTGCCCAACTCGTTTGACAGGTCTACACACAACCCATAGATAGGCCTATATCATTAACCATATACAAGTGTTTGACATTATAAACAACAGAATTCCTTCCCCCTCTTCCAATTATATGGCATAATGGCATAAATGTCATATCATTATATTAGAAGTAATTCCAGCACCAACTAGCCATCAATATGATATTTGCTTGATTTGTATTTTCCGTCTGTTGTTAATTTGTTTCGTTTTGCTGGAGAATATATTTTGCTTCTGTTGTCAACTGTTTTTGTCATTAGTGTTGCTAATTAAACATGTTTTATGTTAACTTTCCCCTTTCTTTCATTAGTTCATTTTTACATAGAATTTTTCAAAAACCCTACATATGCATGAAAGATCACGAGTAGCACGACCAGTGTTACCTAATTCCCTAATTCCCCCGCGAATTGCGAATTGAGAAAAGCGAATTATGGTCGGTTTTGGTTCATTTTTGGGGCATTTTGGGCGAATTGGCGAATTCAAAAGGCGAATTAGATAGCGAATTAGGTAACACTGAGCACGACGAAAAGCTAGTAACTCTAATCTGTGTCAATCCATTTGTAAAGTTTAATAGGTGGAAAGAATAATAAATATATTTTTTCAACTTCTGTGTTCAAAACTTGCAAGTTGCAAGGTAAGCTAAGCTAATCTCATTGACAAGAAAGTGTAAATTTCATCTATAAAACTCTTCGCATAAAGGTTTGATCCCCCTAAACAACCTAAAATTGTATACAAAATTTGGATGGGACCTCTATACGTATGCAACATAATACACGAGTTTTGTGCTTTTCTTGCCTTTTCCCTGTATATTCTTCCTATTCAACAGTATTACAAATGATGGGTAGATTCCACATGAAGCTCAAAAAATGAAGATATTGTTCCTTAGCTTTCCAATATCTTGCTGTTTTCCAGAGAAATCATAAATCTACCAATATATTACCCAACAAAACAAACAAAAAGAAGCCCATTTTCTTCTCTAAGAAGCTAACTGCTGGCATTTCTCTCTTTCACCTCTTTTAGCAAACAAATGACAATATAAGCAGTCTTTGCTTTTGTAGAAGATCATGCTCCCTAACGCCCCTTGAAAATAAAGCTGAGTGTTTAATTAGTTTACAATCCCTTCACCTCCTCTTCCTTGAGCGAAGACAAACTCGTGCTCGAATTGGCCTCACCGTTGTACTGCTTGGTCACTGATCCGTCATCTGATCCATGCCTTGATCCGTGCCTTGAACCTTTCTCTTTCGACCTCGAAGATGACTTGAGTGAGCCTTCACCATCTTTGGATTTCTTTCTTCGAGATTTCTTTGGTATGTTAGGAAGACTCTGAGAGTTGGATGATTCACCTCTAGGACTAGTGATTTCCTTTTGTTTATGGCGCCTCCTTGAAGACCTTGATTTGTGATTTGGACTCCCCATTGGGGAGTCTGCTGACCCTATACTCTCCACTGATGGTTGTCGTCTTGATGACTTTGGCAATCCTGGCAAGTCTCGCCCTGGTGAATCTTTTACTGTACTTTTCTTGGCGGATGAAGAATCTACAATTTCAAACCAACCAAGGGAATTATCAAGTGAGAATATAAATCATTAACCTACAATGTATTTAGTACAACTCCAGCATGTTTGGTATGAGATTAATGAAAAGCATTAACCTACAACGTGTAGTATTTAATATAACTCGAATATGTTTGGTATGAGATTTGTAAGTGTTTGAATTTGGAAACGAAAACAAGAAACTATTTATGGGTTCGTGATTTTTGGGCTCCAAGAAACGGAATCAATTACCGATTCCCTTTCTTTTTGTTTGGTTCAACCCCTCATCAATCCATTACCATTACTTGGTGGTAATGGACTTCCCCCAATTTGTTACTCTTCCCTCCCCCTCAAGTAACAAAATACATTATTTGGTGGTAATGGTTACCATTCCATGACTTGAACCAAACACCTAATAAAGCTAACCATTTTTGTTACCATTCATCTCCTCTATTTGTTTCCATTCTCTTTCCATTTCATACCTTGAACCAAACGACCCTAGTATGATGAACAGGGTAATGGTTTCTGTCTCATGAGGTTAGCTATTCCTACCATACCCTCCTCAACCCCATGGGTACTCATGGTAAGTTGGTAACAAATTGCATCCTCAATCCCGCAACAATTATTTCACAGTGGAACCAGTCGAGGTAATATTCCCTCCGTATCATATTAATTGATATAGTTTGACTTTCACACATGTCAATGCATAACTTTGATCATAAATTTCTGTAATTATTTATGAAAGAAGTTATAGAAAGTTGATATACTGAAATATACCCTAGACAAATGCAACATCAACTTATAAACCAACATTTGTCTTTATATAGTTATTAGAAAATATGGTAAAAGTAGGTTATGGAAATAGTGTACGTGGTTAAACTGTATCGATTAATACGAGACAGATATGTAGTACCAAGTCCTTCATTCTATTTGATTTTATTTCCATTCCAAATTATGACTTGAATCGAATTGACACGTTTTAAACCTTGCTACATGTCCCGACAAAACTAATCTTAAACTATTTCTACATTTGAATTATATATGAAATTACATTATCTCAAACGGAAATTGACTCATTCCTTTGTCAAGGATTGATATAACAGATAGAAGTATCAATAATTTTAATTTATCATAATAATTTAACTGAAAATGGAGCCGAAAATTATGACTTGAACTCTTTATGACCTAACTCGAAGTTGGCACGAATAGACGGAAAACGGAAACTAATAATTCATCATTCGAATATGATCAAAATTGAATAGGTTTTATCTAAAGGACTCGTTTGACTATTCATAGGCATGAGAAACTCTAGATTTCTAGCATTATAAGTTATAATGAAGCAATTTACACGTTAAAACTTTTATACTCTTTCGAAAAACCCCTATTTCTCCCCATGGTTGCTCAAAACACCTTGTTATAACTTATAACCATTACAATTATGCAACACCTCCACAGGCATATTCGCAGATATAATTCAACATATAAAAAGGTGAATAACGATCAAGTGATGAGAATGGAAAACACGAACCTTGTGAAACCCCATTGACGTCCTCAACATCCTTATTAGCTTCTCCATTAACTTGTGCGGGAGACGATGCATTTCCTGATTTGAACTCATTCATCTAACAAACACATCGATAACTTAGTTAAAAGACTAAAATGAAAGGAAAAACTTATTAAAGTTTGATTTAGATTTCTACATGATGAAATTATTAGAGAAAATGGGAATTAAATCTAAAACATACCCAACTAGGTGAATTTACAGATGGACCATCCCACCCAATATGAGCTACATGCTTTACATCTGTAGGAAAGCCTATTTGCATCTCCTTCTCTTCCTCCTCTTCCTCTATTTATCACATCATAATTAATCCAAATGATCTCGTTAATCGCAGTTTCATTATACTTCAATGATGCACAATATTCATACAACATAATTTTTTTGTTTGTAAGTAATAAGATAGACATACCAAAAATCTGAGAAATGTATCTGAGGCCTTTCAGTAGGCCCTTCATTTTTATGCTCATAACCTAGAAAAATATAAATGTTTTACTTCCTAATCCTCTGTCTCCATTGCCCACGGAGCCAACTGCAAAACAAGTGGTATATCAAGGTAAAATAAAAAACAATATAAATAATATTAACGATAATTAGATCAAGATTATTAAGATATATGAATGATTGAATAACTAATCGTTAGATATATAAATGTGAGTTTACGAGGTATTATGAAATAGCACCGCATGGAACACACCATTTTCTCAATTTGACATTTAAATATCTAAAAATTGTATTCAACCCTTGTCTTACAATATGTTGCAACATTAATAATTTTGATTGATTGATTTGACAATGACGAGTTGCTTAATTCCGAATACAAACTAGTAAAATGATCTCCTTAAGAAAAGAAAACAAATGATAGGATTAAAGATACTCAAACCTTTATGGAACATTTAATTTAACCCAACAAATTGCTGTCTTGAAACAATTAATTAGAAGAAGTTCTATAGTACTGGTCTACTGGATTGAAAATATATGCAGGACAAAGAGAGAACATTTAGTTTAAAGAAAAGGCTTCCTTTTTTTCCCTCTCTTTGTCCAAGGCTAGATAGAATATCATACAAAATGGAAAATGATTTTGAAAAAGAAAGAAAGGGGAACTAACGGAAGCAAAGCTATGTATAAAGGAGCGCTGAGCTTTCGTTAATTAGATGGTGAAAGCTAATGTGGTCTTGCTAATAAACTCTTGATGGAAGCCATTCGCTGGTCGAAATTTTAGCATGTTCTCGTGGAAAAAATGAAGCATCTTCATCTTCTATTGTTGGAATGTTTTTAATAAGTCAGTGGCTAGATGTATGTTAAAGTATTTCTTTGCTTTTTAACTATTAATAATGGCATCCTAAAATCTCGCAGATTAAATGGAGGTTAATAGGAGAGAAGAGCTGCCTTTCATAGGTTAAATCTACATTTAGGATCTCAAATTGCAAGAAATATTTAAAGGATGTCGAAGACCGTCGATCATAAACATTCATAAGTATTGGACATGCAAATAAGTAATATTTTAACTTTTCGGCAATATGGATTATGGGGTAATTGAAGGACAGGGGACATTTTTAGGTGCTTTCAAGAAAATGTAGAACTATTTGCTTCAAAACATTTTTTTTTTTTGCACATTTACCACATAATTTGCTCAAATGAGTAAAATGTAAAACGTGCAAAACATGTAAGAGGGAGCACCTAGTTCTAGGTATACGTGGAAAACGGGTCGGGTAATGGACGGGTCACTTCTAGTCGGGTATATTTGGTAACTTCTTAATTTCGGGTCGGATCGCTTTTGATCCTGGTCGGGTCTATGCAATCGGGGCATGTTCGTTCGGATAAAGTCAACTTGGGTCGGTTCTATTTTAGGTCAAGACGATATATGAATTAGATATATAATTAAAAAAATAAAATAATAGCAAAAATGTGATATTATAAGTCAATCTACAAATCACAAATAGGAAATAACAATTAAGTAAATACTCCCTCCATTTTCTATTGTTGTTCCTTTATTTTCCATTGGGAAATAGAAATTTTAATATGTTGTTTATGTTTGGAATCTTTTCATACATAGTGTAATTTTATGACCTAAATATCCTCATAAGAAGTTTTAGTACCTTTATGTCCCTAGTTTAAATATTTAACTGGTCCATTGCATTTAGGAAAAATTAACGGGAACAGTCCCAACTAGGGGTGTGCACCGGTACGGGTGGACCAAAATCTGGACATTATGTGGACCGGGACCAAAATTTTTTTGTTCCGGTCCAATTTTCGACTTGTTGAACCGGAATCTGTATTTTTTCAAAAAACAAAATTATTGTTTAGATTCAAACATATTTATAAATTAGATACACTAAACAATAATCTTAAAGGCAATAAAAGAGTAGGTTTTTAGATTTATAACTTTCTAACTTTTAAACTTTTGTGTGCTTTAAAAGAAATTTTGGTCCATCGGTCCGGACCAGAATTTTCAGGGTTTGGACCAGACCCAACCATAAATCCGGAATCGTGGTTTTATGTGGACCGAGGATTGGACTAGAATCTTCGGTGCGGTCCAATCTGGTCCTAATTCTGGTTCAACAATGGTCTTTGCATAGCTCTAGTCCCAACTATAAGCGTTCCGCCCCACCAACCATTGCGGGGGAAAATTCCAGACCCATCCCACCCTAGCGGGTACATATTTAAATCCATCCCAGGACCCCACCACCCGCATTAGTACCCGCGTCGTACCCACTTTATACCCGCAACTATCCTCCGAATAATCCCAAACAATATGCTATGGAAAAGAAAATTATTAATAATATAAGTATATAAATTGGATTTTAACAATAAATATTCTAATATATAATATGTTTTTTAATAGAGAGTAGGGTGTGAGATGAAGGAGAAGCGGGGCGGGCGGGGATGGGGCAGGGTGGACGGGGAGGGAGGGGATGGGGCGGTATAGTATAAAATATACACCCGCTCCACCACCCGTTGCGGGTACGATTTTCATCCAAACCCCCGCCAAACCTAGACCTATCCCCGTCCCAGTTTAGCGGGGATGGGGCGGGTCTCCTACTTGACACGCCCCACTACCATCCCTAGCTACAACAGGTAAAACCACGTGCTACACCGGCGCACCAAACCGAACCCCCATTATGTTTCTCTCTCCTTCCCACCATGGCTACCACCCATTCTTCTTACTCCTTCCCACGCACCAACGTCTCCATAACCACCGCCAATTCCAACCTCCAGGCTCCAGCTGCTAGTGAAGAGCAAGAGTGAAACCCTACCAACCCCCAACCACCCCACTAACCCCGCCACCCAAACTCTGTTAGTTTCTCTTTTTTTTTCCTCTACTTTAATTGTTTATAGTAGCTACTACATTCAATAGTTGATCATCAATTTGGACAATTTTTTGTATATTGAAGGACCAAATTTTTGGGTTTTGGGGGTGGCAAGGGAGAGGGAAGAGGTGTGGCGGGGGGAGGGGGTGTTTAGGAGACACTAGTGGAAAAAACAGCTTTTGCTACTTATCAAATGCTTTAGTTGACTAATCAACCCGAGCATTTGTGATAGTTTTAGTAAAAAAAAATCACAAATGCTAGTGTTGATTAATCAACCGGGGCATTTGATGTCAAATGCTCCGGTTGACTAATGAACACGAGCATTTGTGAATAAATGTTCTGGTTAGTCAATGGAGCACTTGGATTGTTAAGCGCGAGTTTTTTTTTGGGTGAAATTTCCCCCTGCTAATTTAATCAAATATTAGTCGACTATAGTTCAGTTTCAGTCCCTCCCTCTCTTATCAATTTTCCCACTCCTAAGTCGCCCGCTCTCTCACTCACTCAGCCGTCCTCCGTCGTCCTTCCCTCCTAAGTCCTTCGCTTTCTCTCCCACTCAGCCGTCCTCCGTCGTCCACCGCTTCTGTTCGGTCGACATATTAGGGCTCAAGTCCTTCTGTTTGGTCGGCATATTAGGGCTCAAGTCGACTTCTGTTTGGTCGACAAATTAGGGCTCCGTCGACGACTTCTGTTCGGTTAAGGGCTCCGTCGTTGTCCTTCGTTTCCTCCCAATTAGAGAACAACACACTACTACTCCTTTGCTTTATGAACTGAACCAGGCCGGGTTGCCGCCATTATTGAAAACCTCATGTTGTAGGCCCATTGTTGTATGCATATCACATTGTATAAGAAGGAATATCATAGAGTAATATCTCATTTGTTGCAGGTGAAGAAGTTAATGTGAATCCGTGATGGATTCTAGCTTAGTTACCTCTAATCTTCACTTAGTTAAAATTCCCTAAAATCACATTACAGGCTTCACTCACCAATAACTCGATTTAGGGGGATAGTTTGAGAATAAATTTGATTAACTTCACTCACTAGCTAATCTAAACTCGCTTAAATTAAACTTTGCTCGTTTGACCTAAGGTTTTAGATTTTAAATTCACTCTCTAAAACAATGAAGTCTTGGAAAATATGTCTAACACTCACAAAGACAAAAGTTCGAGAATTCATAACTCAAAACATATATTATTCTTGCAGGGCCGGTCCTGACATTTTGTGGGCCCAGAGTGACATAACAAATAGGGGCCCTTTTTCCTTTAATGTTACAATTGTCGTTTTAGAATTTTGAGTAGCACATAGTGCATGTTTTTGTAAGAAAAAATAACATAACTTGGCCAACCGGTTTCTGATTTCATTATCTTTTAAAGAAAAAATCAACAAAGGCATAAAAGAGTAGAAAACCTTTTTAAAATGAATGAAAATCTATTTTGCGATTCAAGTTTAGAATATACTTTTACTAGCTATAACCAAGCAATATGATGCGTGTGTGAAGCATCAATTTCCATAAGTCCTAGTTCTGTTAGGACTCTCTATGTAGTTCCCTGGTTCTGTTAGGAAACTATGTATTTTAATTGCTTTATAACTCTTTATTTTAGGCGTGTGAATGATAAAGGGGTCCTATGATGTTTAGGAGTCTAATTCCCTTAAATCATTGGAGTCTTGCTAGTTGTTTTGATTGATTAGGAGTCTTTAAATTCTATCTTAGTTGTCGTGTGATATAGTTATCAACAAGGCTATTTTGTTAAGTTGTTTAGCTTAGCTTGGAGTTTTAATATTTTATCTTGTTAAGCTTGTTGAGTGTGCTTAGGATTTCTTTAGGTTGTTCTATATATTTTGAACAACAGCTGTGATACCACTTGATGTGTTTGCGGAAGCTTTGAATCAAGAACAATATTTTAAACACTCGAATCTCACGTTTAAGTAATTAAAGATTCGAACTTTGTATGAAATAAGGTATAAAGATTGGATCTTTATGTTGGATAGGCTCTATTGTTCCCTCGAGAACTAGAGGATCTCTCACTAACCTCGGTTAGGAGATGCACACAAACCTCGATTTGTATGTTCTTGGTATGACAATCAATAACAAATGCACAAGCATTCGACTAGCTTTTAATCAAAATACAATACCCCATTATTATTGTTGTTGTTTGAAATATATAGAACAACCTAAAGAAATGCTAAGCACACTCAACAAGCTTAACAAGATAAAATATTAAAACTCCTAGCTAAGCTAAACAACTTAACAAAATAGCCTTGTTGATAACTATATCACACGACAACTAAAATAGAATTTAAAGACTCCTAATCAATCCCAAACAACTAGCAAGACTCCAATGATTTAAGGGAATTAGACTGCTAAACATAATAGGACCCCTTTATCATTCACACGCCTAAAATAAAGAGTTATAAAGCAATAAAATACATAGTTTCGTAACAGAATTAGGGAACTACATTGAGAGTCCTAACAGAACTAGGACTTGTGGAAATTGATGCTTCACACACGCATCATACTCCCCCTCTTAGAAGCCAACTTGTCTCAAGTTGCGTCGAAGCATGGAACCAAGTCACTTGTTTGCAAGGTTGCACAAATACCATGTCCCAACAACACCTTATATGTATCATAACCCAACTTCTTCACCACTTTAAAAGGTCCTTCATCGATTGGCTCATCATTTTTGTGATTTATGTGTAGTTTTTGCGCAGCCAAAGATAGCCAAACAAAATCACCATCATCTAAACTAGGGGCATGCCGTGTATGCAGCAAATTAGCACGCCTCTCCTTCTTAGTTGTAGGGAATTGAAGAATTTCATCTCGACAAGAACTCAAGCTAGTGTGAGCATCCTTGGTAGCAGCAACCAATTTCGTTGCACTTTCTCCCTCCACAGCAGCCTTAGTTTGCATAGGAGCACACTTTGGCGCCAGTGGTTTCAAGCCAATGCGTTCTCCATTCACAAGCACCGAACATATGTTATCTCTCCCATGGTGAATTACACTTCTATCCCACTGCCATGGACGACCAAGGAGTAAAGAGCAAGCAGTCATGGGCACCACATCACACCAAATCTGATCCATATACCCACCTATGCGAAAATAGACGAGCGCTTGCTTGTTCACCCAAACACTACTATCAACATACAACCAACTTAACTTGTAGGGCTTAGGGTGAGGTTGAGTAGGCTAGTTAACCTCGTTCACCATCGAAACAACACACACGTTAGCACAAGATCCACTATCAACAATAACGGAGAATGTCTTACCATTAACAAGGCAACGTGTTTGAAATAAATTCTCTCGTTGTTCTTGCTCGTGTGAAAGTTGTGGTGTAGCTATCAAGGTCTTGCACAAGATCAAGTTTTGACGTTCTTGTTCCGGATCAAACATGGGGGTAGAGTCCCAAAAAGATGCAACAGCCACGGTTTCCAATGAGGCACGTTCCTTGTCCTGCTCAAGTGAAGCAAGCAAGACTTGATGATCTTCAAAGGAAACCAAGAGTTTGTTTGGACAATCGCGTTGAAGGTGACCAAAGCCCTTGCACTTGAAACACATACGTTCCTTCATGCTTTGCTTCCCTTGTGTCAAAGATGGAGTCTTTTTTTGTGCTTGAGCCCCGAAGCTAGATGAAGATGCACCCTCACTATTAGGCTTAGATGCGGCATCTCCTACCATTGTTCCTTCGACCCTTGGCGCCATCACACCACTCCCTTCCCTAGCCTTTGGCTCTTGCTGCCTTTCTACCTTCTTGGCTAGTAAACACAAGTCATCAAACGTCTCATAAGGATGGAGTTCCACAAAATCAGCAATTTTCTTCTTGAGACCAATTAGGAACTTTTCGGATTTTTGCTCATCTTCATCCTTGCAATCACACGCCAGCCACAACCTTTCAAACTCTGAAATGTAGGCTACCACACTCAACTGATTTTGCTGGAAGGAATTCAAGTTGATGAAGAGTTCTTGCTTGTAAGTCCTAGGGATAAAACGTTTCTTCATCTTGGCACGCAAATCTGTTTAAGTTGCTAACTCATCCTTCCCTTCTCTCCTACGCCTATTTTGATAGCTATCAAGCCAATCACTTGCATACTCCACCAACCTCAAGATAGCATGATCAAAACGCTTGTAATCACCCATGTTCTTGTGATCAAAGAGACGAGTCATGCGCCTATCCCAATTCAAAAACGAATCTGGACCCTTTAGGCCATTAAACTCGGGAAGGTCTCCAAGTTTGATGTCCTCATCCTTACGTGGTGGTCGTTCATATGAGTTGTAGGAACGTTCACCAGTTTTGTTTTTCAACTCCAATAGCTCCATTTGCATCTCCTTAATAGCACTAACCACTGAATCTAGGCTAGCTTTCAACTGCACCATCTTGTTCCCTAAGAGGTCCACATCCGTCCTCCAACTTCTTTGAAGGCTCACTCACCATACTTGCGCAAAAGATAGGATCTTTCGTCTAAAGTTTCTGCTTGCTTTGAAGTCGTTATGTCTCCAAACCACACGAAATTTTTACTGGACCTAACCAAAGTTTCATGCAAAAATTCGAAGCCAGCAGTTCGCAGTTAATTTTATCCCAAAACTGTTCCAGATTTATCCGGTTTTAGACCAATTCGAAAGATCAGTCTCGAATATATAGCAAATCAACTCCAAATCTTATGAAACTTTAGGAGAATAAACTAGACAAGTATTAGTCCAATTTAGAATCAAGAATCACCCAAAAATTCGATCAGAGGTGGGAGAACGAGTCATTCAAAGTTACCTTAAAAATCTGGCTATTATGGACAATTTTCTTCCTCTTCTTTCTTCTCCTCCAAGGATGTCTAAGTACCAAGGGGACTTTGATGCCTTTACTCTGATACCACTTGATGTGTTTGCGGAAGCTTTGAATCAAGAATTATATTTTAAACACTCGAATCTCACGTTTAAGTAATTAAAGATTCGAACTTTGTATGAAATAAGGTATAAAGATTGGATCTTTATGTTGGATAGGCTCTATTGTTCCCTCGAGAACTAGAGGATCTCTCACTAACCTCGGTTAGGAGATGCACACAAACCTCGATTTGTATGTTCTTGGTATGACAACCAATAATCAATGCATAAGCATTCGACTAGCTTTTAATCAAAACACAACACCCCATTATTATTGCTGTTGTTCGATATATATAGAACAACCTAAAGAAATGCTAAGCATACTCAACAAGCTTAACAAGATAAAATATTAAAACTCCTAGCTAAGCTAAACAACTTAACAAAATAGCCTTGTTGACAACTATATCACACAGCAGCTAAGATAGAATTTAAAGACTCTTAATCAATCCAAAACAACTAGCAAGAATCCAATGGTTTAAGAGAATTAGACTCCTAAACATAATAGGATCCCTTTATCATTCACACGCCTAAAATAAAGAGTTATAAAGCAATTAAAATACATAGTTTCATAACAGAACTAGGGAACTACATAGAGAGTAGGACTTGTGGAAATTGATGCTTCACACACGCATCACAATGCTCGATTTTTTAATTAATATATATGATTAAGCAATAAGATATTTGTAACGTGTAAGTCTGTAAGGAAAATCAAACTTACAAAAGTCGTTTATAACTTGTAAAGATATAAGCATATAAAATTTAGAGTGTTTTTAATTGTCATTATAAATTTATTATCTTATAAAGATAAAGAAATGAGTTCGAATCAAAGTGCTTTTATAAACTAAAGTATTAGTTCTACATATTAAAAGTTTCCATTCAAACACTTTGCTATCATTTATTAAGAATAGACATAATTTTATATGCATATAATTTAATCTCAAAAAATTGCCAATATTTGAAAGAAAAGGAGTTTGCTAGATAGAAATTAGCAAGTATATTATACCATATTATGTCACTGGAAGTGGAAACTACTAAGCACAAGAGTTGCGCATGTTTTCAAAAAAAGAAACAAAATATGAAAATGATAAGGAGAATCAATCTAGCGACCTCTGACCCATTGCAAATTCATAAATGTACAGGAGGCTAATGAAACCACCAAACCAAACTTCAATTCACAGTTTGTAAGATACATGCTTAATTATTTACCTGCTAACATTTTTTAATTTTTTGGTCCCCTTTAAGGTTTGGGCCCTGGGTGGTTGCCCCTTCCACCACCCCTCAGGGTCGGGCTTGTATTCTTGAAACAAGGGGCCTTAATATAGGTATTACAAAAGAAAAATAATTAGTAAACCGATAACAACCCGCTCCAAAAAGCAGCTTAATTAAGACCTATTACTGCTAATTACGGAGTTAAGCTACTAATTAGATAGATTGTTACGGCGGACTTCCGCACCTTCCATGATAGGTAAAGTTAGGAAATCACATAGTATCCAAGCATATTAAGAAAATAAGTTATAGTAAAATAGTTACTACATCATTTCTTGAATACTTAAATTATAAGTCAGAAGTACATGTTTAACTTGCTAAAAATCGTCGTGTACAATAGATTATCTTATAGCAGCGGAATCAAATACACTAATCAGAACTTCACATTAGCACACAGGAGCTTCCTCTAATCCTGAAAAACAGTAGAATCTGATCCCACCAGGACAGGTTTAAAGAACAAAACAGGTGAGCTTACGCTGGTACACAAGTCCCACCAATTTCAAAATAATAAGGTGACTAAAAATAACATTTACTTTCAACATAAACAGCATAACTTATTTCTCAAATACCTTCACTTTATTCAATCATAAAGATATTATTCTATATTTAATACTGCTGAAGCAACAATAATATCATGAGTATATCGAGTAATTTCCAATAAAAACTATCCATGAATATCCGTTGTATCATTTCAACAAACATTTAAACTCTTTTCATACTCAAACTTAAAATACTTTTAACTCTGGGAAGGAACACGAATGGATGGCTAAGTCACAACTCCAAACATTTGAGGGACGTCTCCCCACCTTTCTTATTTCCTGCTGCAAGACTTTTAGGTCATGACCCTACACAAAGGAACAATACCCGCTCCATAACAGATAATGAGCAACTTGCTCCACAGATGTTGTTCACTTCCCCATAAAATAAAAACTAAATCACAATTCTTATACTTTATTCATGTTATTCAAATACTTAGCTTAATTCATAAAATTCAAATGTTTATCTCACATACTTGTATTCAAATAATTTACTTAAATACTTATTCATAATCAACTATATCAACTTTTAAACCCAACTTTTATCAAACAAGTTTCCGAAAACAAGCTTCCTATGTCAAGTTCCACTATTGCGGAAAAAGGGACCTAATAACAAGGTTTCAGAAACGACATCATGGTTATTCATAGTGGTTAATAAGGTGATCAATAAGATAGGGCAGTATGAATAGGTTCCCAAAGTGATTTAAATATATGAGAAGGCGACTTCACGCAAGTAAACAAAAGATCAATTTTACGGTTTCGGTGTTACGTACATTAAGATATGGTGGTTTAGGTGTGAGTTGATATCGTAACTTCTACGCTTAGCTAAGGATTTGGGTAGGTCAACAAATAAGTAGATACATGCAGTAGGTATTTAATATTTAAAGGTAATTAATGAACTAAAGAAACATGGTTTAATCAACTCGGAAAATAACTAAGCAAAAATCGAGTTTTAGGTGTTCTTTTACTCAACGAATTGAGGTTGCGCGTGGTGTTTAATAAGGTAAATGAAGCAAAGGTTTATTTTATAATCAAGACATAAATGTTCCAAGGGAATATCATGAAAGTTTAGCCACAACAACATCTTTAATTAAGACGCAATCGAGATAATAGCAAGGGTTGATAAATTTTTGAGGAAACTTGTTATGCATGCAGCAACTTCCGGACATCATAACTTCTGATGTACAATTCCAAATGGAGTGATTTTGGGGTCTAAATTTAACAACTTTTCAAGATCTACAACTATCAAGAGATACGAAGACGAAAAACATAATGGAACAGGAAGATATTTGGCAGGGAAAAACACGGCAGCATAGCTCAAGAGAGTTGGATAATCACTTTCTTACTCGGTTATTTAGGGAGTCTTAGGAAGCTTGACATGCAAGAGGATTTTAAAACAATATCTTCCATAATAAACCACATGCAAATCAGTTTTTATACACATTCAAACATAATCCAAGTATTCACAATTCCACAAACAAATTCCATGATCAAAGCTAGAAACAAAGTTAGGTGGTGGTGCTTGTGTACCTTAATCCGGTGTTCAGGAATTAAATCTCCTTTAAACACTTTTAGCACTCCTCCAGCAACCTTCTAAGACCTTAAATACAACATCCATAACTTAAATTCAGCAATTAACCCAAGGTAATCAAGTTTACAATCTACTATACCTCATAAGTGCTACAGTTTAGCCACATCTTACCTTTCTTGATTTTCTTTGATGCTATTGATGTGATACCTCAAAACTAATGATTTCCCAGTATGAAGAAAAACTTGAGGATCCTAGAACAAGAGTTTCATGCATGTTTTGGAGCAAGAATCCAGGAGAAACAAGCTGTCAAAGTGAAGCTTTGTATCACGCAGGAAATGGCGTGAAAGATGAGTGAGAATGAGAGTGAATTTTTGTGAGTTATGGGTGATGAAATCAGCTAAAACAATTTGAGATCCTTGGTCACTTATATCACTTATATATAGAGAATGGGTAATGGCAACCTCATGATTTTGATTTAGTATTAGTGTTAAAATCGTCGTTTCACTTGCTTAGGAACAATTCAGAATTTTCAAGGCTCTGAACACTTGAATTATCTCCTCAATCACTTCCTAATCCTTAATTATTCTTAACCAAATCTCCCATAATATAATTATATCTTAATGAATATATTTTGTCTTAGTCAGTCCTTAATCTCACTCTTTAAGATAACTTAAAGACAATACCGACAATAACCACAAATTCAAAACTCCGGAACGATATTCAACGTTTCAAACGTAACTTACAAGTGACTTGTCTTAACTCATAATTCATATTAATAATCACATAAAAACACGTAATACTAACATTCACAAACAAAATGCACACAATCTCACAAATCAATTTTTTTTATTCCTTAAAACACAACAATTTACGTACAGATTAGTACCTTAGTATATTCTATTTGTTAAAATAATCTCGGCTTAAAATTGAGGCTTTTATACTCTACCTCTCTTAAAGAAGTTTCGTTCCGAAACTTATATCGTACCTTAAAATACTAAGGATATCGATGTCGCGAGTATTTAATTCGTTCTCACATGTTGATCTTATGGTTCGAGGGTCGGTTCGTAGTTCCTTGCCTAAGGTCGGTATTATCGACCTTATAATACTTTTCTTTTATCAAGATTCTTTGTGCAACATTACTTAGTTCTTAATTACACAAATTCATATTCTCTGAAACTCATATCCCTAGGTTTCAAAACTTTTATAACATATAGCGAAACCTCTTAAGGTAACAATATCTTCAAACTTCTTCAAGAAGATGAGTTATAAATCCATTACCAGATTCGATGGGTCATGACAATTTAGTACAAAAATTCCGAAAACTAATTTTGTTCACATTAAGTCACTTAAAAAGAAAACGATACATATAGAACATATTGGACTCATATTTCCTTACAATCAAACTCATAACCCTTATATGGTGGCAATTGACAACCAAATATGACAATCACAATTATGACAAACACCTCTATGAGTCTTTTTCCATTCTTTTTCCTATAACCTGAGCTATCTCCATTCTTTTTCCTCGAATAACTCACACTTGCTGCTTAATTAGTCTTATGATCTTACAGGCCATACTGGAATTTCAGGCTCACGTCATCCCGACACATGTGTTTGACAATTACATCCATACAGAAATTCATACGGGACCACACTCCATTAGTAGGTATTGTTTTAGAGAATTCCGTCCATGCAAATTTATCTTCCCTTAACTCTTAAACACCAATACACAAGCTTGCAACATATCTTTCAATACTTTAATAAAACATTCTGTTTGCTCATGCAACTTATCCCATAAATGAGGGTATCTCGATCAGAAAAAATAGTCGTTGGAATTTCGTATAATCACACCTTTTCTTCAATATACGCATCAGCCAACTGCTCCTTACTTCATGTTATCCATGAAATATATAAAGTTGTTTTGTTTTTTTTTCAACTTATTCTCAACTATGTACCAAATCCATTGAGATGAATCCCATTTTTCATTATGGTACTGGCAATAGTTGCCACAACCCCGGTATCTTCACCCCGCTCAACTTTTACTTCCTGGTAGATTAAGCATCTTATAACATATTGCAATACATCTCACTTCAACATTTCCACCAAAGTACCTCTTGATATTCCGAATTAGTTTATCCCTTCTCGGATGAACCGAGAACGCACCGTTACGCGCCTTTCTCGATTTTTTTTGTCAGCTCCAGACCGTCGAAAATACATCATCACCCATTTATTCGTATACTTCCATCAGCATATTTTTGAAAATTCATTGTCTCATTTTTCTCTATCTTTGACTTCAGTTCCTTGAGAAACTTATTTTGCACTAACTTAGCTAAAATTTCCTCATAAGGAATGTTTTTATCACAAAACATTTAGTTTTCCTTGCAACTCTCCTTCCTTAATCACATTCAACCCCAATTTACTCTTTGTATAACTCCTATGGTGTCGAAATGATGAAACCATTTTCCTGGCGAGGTTTCCTGTTCCGAGCATCTACTACCCTATCTGCCTTCCCGGCTGTACTAAATGTCAACATTATAATCCTTGAGCAATTCTAGTTACCTTCGTTGTCTCACTTTCATCTCCTTCTACATAAAGATATACCTTATGTTTTGATGATCATTATAAACCTTGCAGGTTACCTAATTTAATAAAACCTCTATAATTTTAAGGCAAATTCCTCAGCTTCCATTCCAGATCATGCACAAGGTAATTTTCTTATGGCTTTAACTACCTAGAGGCATAGGATGTCATTTGTTGATGTTGCATCAATATACATGCAAACCTTCCTAAGAAACATAGCTATATAATTTAAGTCCTTCTGTCCCCCAAGGCAAATTTATAACTAGAGCATTAGTTAACCTTTTCCTTCAACTCTTGGTAAACTTTCTCGCAACTTCTCGAACACCTGAACTTCGTTCTTTCGTTAATATTTCCTTTAAGATGGGCTTAATGCACTTCCTAATTACTCGTACATACCAAATTATCATCTATGAAAATTGTCATAATATGGTCCTAAGAAACATACTGGTGCATTACTAAGCTCGAATGGTGTTTTCACAAACTCATAATGACCATATCTCGTTCTAAATGTTACCTTCGAAATATCTTCAATTGCTATGCACATCTAGTAATATCTCGATCCTAGATCTATCTTCATACACCCCCACTCGTTCTAATTCATCGTATAAATCATCTATTCGAGATAACGAATTCCTATTCCTAACTATAATCTTATTAGTCTATCAATGATCTTTACATAATTTCATTATTCCGTCTCCCCAGGGTGAAACATTGGGTCGAATATAATCTTTTTGCAACAATTCCTCTAACTGCGTCATTAACTCTGTCATCTTGGCTTTAAAGGTTGGCGTAGCCCCTGACATCTATCCAATAAAAAAATCGACCACCTTATATAGTTGCAATGCTGGCAAATCCTCGGGTAATAAATATGGATACTTATTAACCACCAGAGTTCTTCCCCTCCTCTATTAGTCCCTTATGATTCTCTACTATCTGAATTATGTAGCCAATATCTTCTGATAACATATTTTCATTCGTCAGTTTGTTCTATTCTTCCGAGCTTGACGACATACCCTGCTATATAGTACTATATTTGCTTAGTGATTTCACCTAATAACATTTAATAATCTCTTAGTCCTTGCTCAGCCAAGACAGCCTCAAACTTATATTATAATACTCCAAATCGAAATATTAAATCCACCTGTAGCTCTGACTCTACTATCTCAATTACACAATATCTGAATAATTATTTTCAACAACTCGACCCTCTATTAGATACAAGTTATGATACTAAAGTTTAACAAAACGCGTTGGAGATACGTAAATAATGCAAAGTTCCCGAAATAACAAAACATTAGTTACAACTTTATATACATTGAATTTTTTCCGTGAAACCACATCACTTGGAATCTCCTGCAACTTTGGTGTATCTTCGATTTTCCATCTTCGCTTCTTAATTTCCCCTTCCGCAAATTTCCCACTATTTTTCCTTTCCTTGAATTTTTTTTCCATGTGCGCTTACTCTAGAGTACAATCCTATGACTCCCCCAAGGTCGAATAAGACCCAATTCACTTAAGTTTCAGTTCCTCAAAGCAACACCAGGGTTCCAACTATATTTCATAACAATATTCAACTTACATATTTAAAGAAATCATATGCCAAATCCATTATATAAAAATTTCAATCTAATTAGTAATATCCAAAATTCCAAATCCGAAAACGATTTCCTTACTTCAAAACAGGTAAGAAAAACATAGAACTTATCGAATTCAAGTTTATTTCGCAATCGGAACCCATGACGTAGCCAAACTTCAATACATGTTCTTGGAGATATACAAGTTATTCATAGAACAAATCACGAAGTACCTGTAACCGACATATAGACTCCAAAATTTCTCACCTAATGAATTCTCGATCACAATTATATTGATTCTTATATACTAGAACGATATCCATATTTCTAGGTTTATTGTCTCCATACCTTAGATCTCTATAACCATATTACATCCTAATAAATTGTCTATGACAATCATTATTGAAGATTAATAAATCTTACCCCACATCGCCCATCATATATAAATATACCACGATTCAACTATCTACCTGAAATTAATACTCTAAATACTTACTCTCATTATTCATATCAACCTCAAATCTATAACTTATAGTAGAATTCTCAATATTTAAAGTTAATGTCTATATTAATCCTAACTCCATATTCGTTCCTTTAGCAACTCATAACACTAAAATTCCCTAACTCCCCATTTACGCTACTAGCTTAATGCAGAAACAAAGCTTATTTAAATAATATACCGACGTAACTACTTTGAGTTTACACACGCATATAGATACTCTCTTCCCTATTCATCCTCATAATTTCGCAATACATTTATTTATAGTTACATACATAAAAGAAACACTAACGCAAAGCTTTGGCACAACCAACTCTTTTTCACTCCATATTTCTCTCCACGAGTTATACGTTCATACATCGTTGGTGGGCGTTTGTCGTGTATACCTAACCAAAGATAAATTTCTCCTACTCTCATGCACACTAAGCAAGTATAATGGAAGTAGGGATCGTATCCACAGGGAAACAGGGACGAGTTTTATATTTAGCGGGATCCAATACCTAGAATAAGCTAAGGGCCGAGAAACCTAATAACAAGGGGGGTTTCAAATTGATTTACGAACAAACTACAACTAACTAGCATATAAATAAAATGAGAAATCAATATGGGAAGATCTTGAATCCGATTAACATCCACTTCAATTCATTATCGATCATTGAACCTCAACTCTAATTATTTCCATGATTATCTATTGTTGAGAATTAATCTCGCATTCTCCTTATTCTTAGTTTAATAGCACGATCAGCGTGACTATAAAACCCTAACTAAAGGATAACCTAGTCCGATCGGCGTCTAAGTTTAATCCAATAGCAGCAATAAACACTGAGAACCAATAGACCTGCTAATGTCATACACGCGATAAACATTCAACAGTTGATTCAATTTCCCCAAGAAATAACCAAGACGATCTGCATCTAAGTTACTCCCTAGTTTGCTACAAATAGATAAAAGAATAAAACAATCCGATTCTATTCTTAAATCTAGCATTAGATTAATTACACAATCAAACTAGTAACGTTCCTAGCATAATTATGCAATAATCATAGAACACAATCATAGAAATTAAACCATAATCAAGGAAAATAGATAGAGAGGAAAGATCTCACAATAACGGTTGAAGCTTCATGTTAATTTTCTTCAAGAACAGTTCAAGCTACAATCCGATAGCATAAACCAAATCCAACATTGAAATCTCTAATAAAACTAAGAAAAATAACAAAAGTGAGGAAGGAGAATTAAGAGAGGAGTGTTTTCTCTCTCTCCTCCATTTCAGCTCTGCTCCTCCTCCAAAAATAGGCTTTTGGGAGGCTTTTAAACCCCGGACAAAACGTGGCCGCTGAACCGACTAAAGCGTCGCGAGTCGCGACGAGCTAACTGACTCTCCGCACACAATTTGCGCAGCATTGGCATGACAAGCAGGTCGCGGGTCGCGACAAGGCTCGCGAGTCGCGAAGGCAGGGGTCGCGAGTCGTGACCTGCTGCTGGGCAGGCTCCTGCTGCATGGTGCTATGCCTCGCTGTTGTGCTTTGCTTGGTTGGTGATGACGCTGGGCTCGCTGGGTTGACGTGAGTTGTGTGGGTGGTCGAAGTTACTCGCATGCTTGGTGCTTAGAGCTTCCGATGATTGCCCATTATGCTACGATGCCAAATTTCCCAAGCTCTCCAAAGACAACTTCAATCAAAACATCATTCAAATCCATTTCATCTTGAAAGCTTGGAATACATGACATTAACACTAATTATAACGCAAAACTCCGAACTTCCGCTAAGGATGATTTATATGCAAACCTTAACAATTACGAACAAATCCCTTAGCAACGTGCACCTTAATTACCATAAAAACATCGTATAACTTGAGCGTATCAAATACCCCCACACTTGAACTTTACTCGACCTCGAGTAAACTCAAAAGTGAGAATCACCAAATAAATCATCACCCAAGCTATCGACACCAAACTACACTCTCCATCAACTATATCATCATCATCACATCTTAACAACATCCGCTTAAAACCTAAACGTAAGGGACAATGACTCCCCCACACTTAGCATCAAGCTCACCTGAAAAATACAAAGACGCGACAACAAGAATAACCAGCAACACCAACAAGTTTAACCAACAACACCAACAAGAATCAAAATGTCAGCTCACGACACACTAAACTATCAGCTCTCCCAAACCTCAAAAGATGACCTACTCCTACAACAACTAACTTAAAATAGCAAGCCATGGAACAAAGACAAAAAGGGATAAATTCCATGCTTACTCCCAAAAATAAACAATCAACCAAAAGAATGTGAAAGCCAAAACAAATCTTCACAAAATCAAGGATGAATTCACCATCCTTACCCGAAAACGCTTTCCACCTTATGACACCATCTCCGGCAAATGAGTTTTCCAAATACATAATTCTCTCTTAATCTCTCATTTTGCCTAGGAGCCCTTTCGGGTTTTCATCCTACCTTCTCACTTTTTTTTTTTCATCTCTCTTCTTTTTTCGGCTCACAAAACTCACCCGCTCAACTAGCCCTTTTTTGCATAGGCCGCCCTTCCGGGTTTTCGACCTATCCGAGCCCCCAATTTTTGCCCGAGTCGCCCGCCCTTGCGGGTTTTCAACTCAGCGGGATTCATTTCATCACTTTTTTTTTTAATATATTTTTTTTCATTTTTTTTTTCATTTTTTCAAATTGAAAGTAATAAATACAACATAGATACATGAGAATGAGAATACCCCCCCCCTACTTAAACTACACATTGTCCTCAATGTGACGACAATTAGAAGAAAAAGTAAACTGAAAATGGGGGGGGAAATTTGATAATCGGGTAAATCGAAGATCGAATGCTCAAAACTCATGACAAACAATCCGTCAAACTCAAATTTCTTAACAACACCAACTCAAATCTCATAACTCAACTCACAACCCTCTCCCTTGAATCACTCAAACAAATGACAAATTCAAATTTTGTTTAAATTTTTGAGATTTGCACCTAGCTTAAGAGATCGAAAAGATTGATTAACAATCTCAACCCTCTAGTTGTACCAACTCCTAGCTATTGAACTCCTCCCAACGGGTTTTCTTTTGTGGATTTTGGTTCCAAGTGGATTAAGATTGGTTGTGGATCTTTTTAGTGGGTGGGCGGTGGGTGAAAAAAAATTTATTGTGGTGGTGGAAATTTGATGAGAAATAAAGGAAAAGAAAGAAAATAAGAGGGGTCTCGGGTTGCCTCCCGAGAAGCGCTGTTGTTTAAAGTCGTTAGCTCGACTTAGTACCATGAGCTCAATAATTGGGCTTGTGCTCCATGTGTGACAATGGTGGCTCCATGTCAATCTCCACTTCAAGTACCTTCAAAATTGATTGAGAAGAACTCTTGCAATGCATCGTTAGCGCTATGAATGTCAACCAAAAACAAAGAGCACAAGCAATACCATCCAAAAATCACGCTAAATACAAACAAGTAACACCGTTTCCCCGGCAACGGCGCCAAAATTTGGTGGGCGTTTGTCGTGTATACCTAACCAAAGATAAATTTCTCCTACTCTCATGCACACTAAGCAAGTATAATGGAAGTAGGGATCGTATCCACAGGAAAACAGGGACGAGTTTTATATTTAGCGGGATCCAATACCTAGATTAAGCTAAGGGCCGAGAAACCTAATAACAATGGGGGTTTCAAATAGATTTACGAACAAACTACAACTAACTAGCATATAAATAAAATGAGAAATCAATATGGGAAGATCTTGAATCCGATTAACATCCACTTCAATTCGTTATCGATCATTGAACCTCAACTCTAATTATTTCCATGATTATCTATTGTTGAGAATTAATCTCGCATTCTCCTTATTCTTAGTTGAATAGCACGATCAGCGTGACTATAAAACCCTAACTAAAGGATAACCTAGTCCGATCGGCGTCTAAGTTCAATCCAATAGCAGCAATAAACACTGAGAACCAATAGACCTGCTAATGTCATACACGCGATAAACATTCAACAGTTGATTCAATTTCCCCAAGAAATAACCAAGACGATCTGCATCTAAGTTACGCCCTAGTTTGCTACAAATAGATAAAAGAATAAAACAATCCGATTCTATTCTTAAATCTAGCATTAGATTAATTACACAATTAAACTAGTAACGTTCCTAGCATAATTATGCAATAATCATAGAACACAATCATAGAAATTAAACCATAATCAAGGAAAATAGATAGAGAGGAAAGATCTCACAATAACGGTTGAAGCTTCATGTTAATTTTCTTCAAGAACAGTTCAAGCTATAATCCGATAGCATAAACCAAATCCAACATTGAAATCTCTAATAAAACAAAGAAAACTAAGAAAAATAACAAAAGTGAGGAAGGAGAATTAAGAGAGGAGTGTTTTCTCTCTCTCCTCCATTTCAGCTCTGCTCCTCTTCCAAAAATAGGCTTTTGGGAGGCTTTTAAACCCCGCACAAAACGTGGCCGCTGAACCGACTAAAGCGTCGCGAGTCGCGACGAGCTGACTGACTCTCCGCACACAATTTGCGCAGCATTGGCATGACAAGCAGGTCGCGGGTCGCGACAAGGCTCGCGAGTCGCGAAGGCAGGGGTCGCGAGTCGCGACCTCCTTCGCGAGTCGTGACCTGCTGCTGGGCAGGCTGGGCTGCATGGTGTTGTGCCTCGCTGCTGTGCTCTGCTTGGTTGGTGATGACGCTGGGCTCGCTGGGTTGACGTGAGCTGTGTGGGTGGTCGAAGTTACTCGCATGCTTGGTGCTTAGAGCTTCCGATGATTGCCCATTATGCTACGATGCCAAATTTCCCAAGCTCTCCAAAGACAACTTCAATCAAACATCATTCAAATCCATTTCATCTTGAAAGCTTGGAATACATGACATTAACACTAATTATCTCGCAAAACTCCGAACTTCCGCTAAGGATGATTTATATGCAAACCTTAACAATTACGAACAAATCCCTTAGCAACGTGCACCTAAATTACCATAAAAACATCGTATAACTTGAGCGTATCAATCGTTCCCTAGTGAGGAATGTCTGGTATGGCTAACCCTGCCTCTGGCGCTCCAGAGTATTCTTCATCTCGCCTTTACCTCTTTCACATCACTTTCAAACTTAATAAGCTCTTATCCTTATTTTCCATAATTACATCATAACCCTGAACCGCTTCAGTAATCCTATACAATTTTAACAAACTCCATTAAACTTGATGAAAACTAGCCATGGCTCACAAATCATATCGGCTTAGGTCCCCGGTCGGCTTTAGTGACTTCCACAAGCATCCACATCGTCTTTCTATTCCCAGATTGTGACTTAGCGCCTAGCTAGCGTGCTCCACCGCATCATCTTACCATTTATCGACAACATATTAGGTGTTAGGTCCTTTTATATAAGCATGTTCTCGCTTTCGCTTTCACGGCATCTGCTCGGAACCATCTACACCAAAATCTCATAAAATTGACATACACATTCATGCACAAAATCACACACACATGTTCACAGATGTTTTGAAAAGTTTTTCATATCTATGAAATTAGTTTTAATTTCCCTTTCTTAAGAGAATAATTATATATATACTTTTTACTTATTATTTCAAAAACTTGTAAATTAGAAATACTTAATTTTGGATTTCGAAAATCTTGGCTCTGATACCACTTGTAACTGCCCGCTCCAAATAGCAGCTTAATTAAGACGTATTACTACCAATTATGGAGTTAAGCTACTAATTAGAGAGACTATTACGGTGGACTCCCGCACCTATATAGTTTGTGATGTGAGACAATGAACATTAAACAATGTTTTTTTGCATTGTAAAATTTCTAATATTGAATATTCCATCCATCCTTGAAATATCTGAATAATTATTGGGACACGTAGTTTCAGGTGATAAGTTATAGTGTGATTATCAAATATTTTATTAAAAAGTAGATGTGATAAGAGTTGGTGGGGTACTTTTTTTTATTGAAGTTGAGAGAGAGTTAGGTAGTTTTTTTATTGATAAAGTCAAAGTGTGGGCCGAAAGGTTGTAAGAAAAGTAATATAATAATAGTGGGGCCATGTCAAATATGAAAGTTTCCAAACTAATTTTGGACAACCATAAAACGAAAGTGTTCAGACTATTCTGGGAGGAGAGAATATCTTTTATCTTCGTGGTGCACCTCCTAATTTAAGCTCCGCCATTGCTTAATATAGGTACTACAAAAGAAAGATACTTAGGAGAATTTTCCTAAAAATAATAGAACCAAACACCTAAAAGAAAACAGAAAGAACGGAAATAATGAATACATTCCCCCAAGCTATAACGACTATACGCCTAAAATAGATAAGGAAAGATATGCAAATATTTCCGAGATTACACACCTAAAATAAAATAAGAAACAACTTGCATTCACGCTAAAATTTACCTAAAGATATGAAGCTTTTATTCTAATAATAAGAGACTTTCCAAAGTTAAAAAAAATAGAAATTAAGCTTGCTACCCAAGTTCACCCAAAGCTCACGCCTAAATTAGCTTGACCTTACTTGTCATCTAAGAAAACTTTTTTTTTATCTTCTTTTTTTGCTTGACATGAACATGAACATGAACGTGAAGGATTACATGAAACATCATACATGTATTCGCATAACAAGTTATGCAGAACAAATCGATAGGCAATATGTAACACCCCTCATGATTGCTTTAAAGGGATTTAACAGGCTACTCATTCTAACAATATGCATCTTTCTTTTAGGGAGCTTATTTCCTTAGTTATTCCATAGTTAAGCGTGCTTCGCTGGGATTAGTCTTAGGATGGGTGACCTCCTAAGAAGTTTCTCACGGTGCACATGAGTAAGGACAAAATGCACCGGAAGAGCTTGTGTTGGTTATTGAGGACAGTTGATGGTCCTCGATGCGTGTTGTTGACGATAGACTCAACTCTGTATGGGTCGGGTGTTACAAAATGAACTTGTGTTGGTTATTGAGGGCAGTTATTGGCCCTGGATGTGCATTGGTGACCACAGACTCGACTTCGTTTGGGTCGGGTGTTACAAAGGGTATTAGAGCAACCCTGCGACCGCGTGCTGATCGTATGGACAATCAATCCAAGGTTAGTCGCCTAGTGGGGGAGGATTCCAGAGCTATATATATCACTGGCTGCATGCAGTCGAATATGTGATTAGTTTCTAGGTTGGGGTGACCCACAGGTCGTTGTGGCCGAATATGTGGAGTCCTCAGGCGCAACGAGTGCGTTGCTGTCCTCAAGTGGGGGTGTATGTAATACCCCTCATGATTGCTTTAAGGGGATTTAACAGGCTACTCATTTTAACAAGATGTGTCTTTCTTTTAGGGAGCTTATTTCCCTAGTTACTCCATAGTTAAGCATATTTGGTTGGGAGTAGTCTTGGCATGAGTGACCTCCTGGAAGTTTCTGAGGGTGAGTATTGTGAGGAAAAAATGTGGCTGCAGAACTTGTGTTTATTATTGAGGACAGTTGTTGGTCTTGGATGCGCATTGGTGACGATAGACTCGACTCCGTATGGGTCGGGCATTACACAATAAACTTCTATTTTATCCTTGCACTCTTTAACTTTTACTACATTTCTCTAGTTATGTATAAATTATCACCGTCTTCTCTATTGGGATATGCTCAAGCATATTAAGAAATTCTAGTATGGAATTTATGAGACATTTCAGAAGGGGATCAAATTGACTACAAGGTTAAAGTTGAGGAGTAAGCAAACGACGATGTGCTACATAGGCAAACCTGAGGACAACAACGACATTAGTTTAACTAGCTTTAATTCTAAAATTTAATCTTCCTTTTTTTTACTTTCAAATCATTAGTCCTTGTGACTATAGCTTTTTCCTTTCTCGTACTTAAACATCATTCTAGTTTTCTTTTTCTGACATTTTTAGCCCACAAAAATGAACAACAGGTTATTTGTATTTTTAGTATTTAGCTAGTAATTAATTAATTAAATGGTCCGTACATTCACTGATAGATTTTGTTTCTTTATCGCCGTGCTTATTTAGATTATCCTAGATAATTAAAACAACTTGATTTGATTATCGGTATTTGTAAGTAACCACATTAGTTTTTTACTAGTCATCAATATTAGACCGTTATTATAATTTTCAATTCCCCTTTCATGTATTGTACATAGGTAAAAAGTTTAAAAGTAAATCAAAATTCATATTCTTTTGAAAAAATTGTCAAAAATAATCCGAAGTTTAGGGCATCTTTCATTTTTCTCATAATAATCTTAAGTTTGTACGCCATCTTCCAATATTGGTCTCAGGTTAAGGGTGACCTCTTCAGCAGGTAAAAAAAAGCAAGGGCCCCACATTATTTTTATATATTTATACTATTAATTGTGTCTTTTCCTTTTTTTTTCTGGTTATTATTATGTCTAAGTCTAACCATAATAAGCATCATCATCATTGATTTATCATCCCACAAAATGTCTTGCTTAACGCTTCTAAACTTATTTCATTTAATGCTTTTTTCATCTAATGTCAATTTCTCAAAAGCAGGTCGAACATCATCAACCTCAATCTACTGTGGGACCCAACATCATGAAAATAACATCATCACTTTTCATCTAATGCTTTTCATCACTTTTCAACTTAAATTCTCACAACCAACATCAACTGTTCATCACCAAATCCATCTTCATCTCTTCATCTCTTCATCTATCCCTTCTTTTCTTAATTTTCATCACTTCAATTCGAGTTTTGGCAATAATTATGGTCTTTAGTTGCCATGACCAAATTGACAAGAGAACTGTAGGCGTGATTTTATTCGCCAACACGGTGTGATCGCGTATTCAACTACCTCATTGTAAAGGAAGATTTTATTTGAAAAACGTTTTGAAGTCGCCAACAAGTCTTTAAAGGAAGACTCGTAAACCTAATTGGACATTGGGAAATTTTAGGGACAACTTAGAGACTTATCTAATGTAGATTTCTCCATCATAACTCCATTAATGGTCATTGAACCATAGATTGAGTTCGGGGGTAAGGGTACAAACACGAAAAGGATCCACGTTCGCCCATTGCTGGCCTTTACTAAATATCGATTCATATCAAAGATTATGCCAAACAACAACCAAATAATATTTTCAAGCACCCTAAAAATATTAGTCTAAATTCGTTTATTAAACACATAAAAATAATACTTTTTAGTGATATGTTATTAAGCAATCAAAATTACTGGGTTCCTAATATGTTGTCCAAATTATCTGATTAGGCGTTAGAACAATTTCTTAGGTCTTAATTAGCAATAATAACATATTGGCGATGAAAGCATAAGCAGGACAATCATAGAAAATATATAAGAGAATAAGAAAGAAATAGTACAGGCTAAATGTAGAAAAAAACGAATTTTTTATTAAAGATCGACATCATGAAAGAAATCGTTATTAACTTCAATATAATAAATAAGAAAGATTTAAGGACCCTCAGGAATATATCGGTGTGGCTTGAATTTAATAAATAGACTTTATATTTTCGAAATATTTTTGGGCTTAGCTTGTTTGATTGCTCTTCCTTTGGACGGGATCAATTAGGACGACGGTATGTTTCATCGTTGGGTACTCATGGCGAGACACGATTTTGTGTGTACAAGAACAAATTGAAAAGAGAACGAATTGACAAGAGACCACTTCGTTCACAGTGTCACAACAACACCGCAACAACGATGACGGAGGGCCGCGAAAATCACCAACAAGGACAGCGGGTAGAGGAGAGAGAAAGAGAATAGGTGCTATGGTTGGGCAATGGTGGGATTGGCCGTGTGTTGTGGCGTAATAAGTTCATCAGAACAGGTGAAGCTTGTTGGGTCTCGATGATGGCGATTGGTGAGTTATGTTGGTGCTGGTGGGTGTTGCCGTGTTGGTGGAAGAAGAAAAGAGAGTGAGTTGTTGATGCCTTAGGCTATGTTTAGTTCACCTGAAATTTTCTGATCTGAACTTATCTCGATCGATCCGATCCGATCCGATCCGATCGAACTTATTTTTTCGATCGATCGATGATCGAACTTATTTTTTCGATCGATCGATCGATCGATCGATCTGATCTGAACCGATCTCGATCGATCCGATCTCGATCCGATCGATATGATCCGATATGATCTTATCTTATCTTTTAAAAAACATATTATTACTAATATTATTATTACTTTGTATTTCATTACTAGTATTACTATTATTATCATTTTATTAGTATGCACAACTTTCAATAATAATAATAATAATAATAATATAAATAATATAATAATAATAATAATGATAATAACAATAATAATAATAATAATAATTATTATTATTATTATTATTATTATTATTATTATTATTATTATTATTATTATTATTATAGCATAATTAGTTTTTTTTTTTTTTTTGAAAAAGAGCACATTAGTATATGAACACACAATTACAAAATAAAAGACTAAGGGCTCTTGGGTCCAATGGCATGAGCTTTTACCTTCCACATGGGAGACCAAGGTTCAAATCTTGGTGGAAGCATATATTTTAATATTGTTGTGGGTGGGGGGGGGGGTTGGGGCTTGTGGGGTCTTTAGGTGAGTGACCACTGTGCGAGGCGCGCAGAAAAAATTCATCTTACCACGGGATTCCCGAAAGGGGCTCAAAAAATTAAAAATAAAAAAACACTCATGTTCAAGGTCCGTTAATAATAAAAATTTAGGTAGTAATGAAAAGAACATATAATGATATTAAAAAAAGAACATATACTGAAAGAGCATACAAGATCTATTTAAAGAACACATTTTAAAAATAAAAGATAGATGTTATTTTTATATTGATGACATGTTTGGATCTAACTAACAACATGTTATTTGTTATATCAATAAATTGTTCTTTTTTATCATAAATAAACCTATAAATATATATAATCATATGATCTTGAACAAAATGGTTAAATATTCTTCTTATATCGTTGTCTTGTTCTATATAAACTTTGTTTTAAGGATAAGTTGAAATCCTTTGTAGGGAAAATTTTAAACGTGATGACAACACCATTAGGTTATCCCATACTACTCATATTTTATATAAACTAGTAATATATAATTTATATTATTCTACCAAAATTCTTTTAAAAAATAAACATCATATACTATTGTCATGTTCGTTACATGTACAACATCAAAAAGAACATCACATATCAAAATTATTAATTTGAATAAATATAAAAAAGAACACTTATAAATGCCAAAAGAACATCCTTCTTCTTGAACACAAATAGCTTCAAATAGTGATATCAATGACATTTATAATAATAGCAACGACATTAATAATAATTACCAATATTAATATTTAATAATTACAACAAGGACAATAATAATAATCTTTTTGACAAATGTACTAGTAAATAGTAATATTAATAGTAATAGTAATTGTATAAAGTAGTAGTAGTAGTAATAATAATAATAATAATAATAATAATAATAATAATAATAATAATAATAATAATAATAACAACAATAATAATTATTACAATAACAATAATAGCATTAGTAATACTAATAATCATAATAATCATGATGATAATAATAATAAGTTTTTAAATATAAGCATAATCTGAACTTATCTGATCTGATCTGAACTTATCTGATCTGATCTGATCTGAACTTATCTGATCTGATCTGATCTGAACTTATTTTTTCTGATCTGATCTGATCTGAACTTATTTTTTCTGATCTGATCTGATCTGATCTGAAATAAGCAAAAATAAGGTGAACTGAACATAGCCTTAGTAGAAGCTAAGGAGAAGAAAGAGAGAGTAATTAAGGGGGTAATTTGGGAAGAAAAGTTATTTCATTGATTTAAGTATTTCAGGTTAGTGACTTAGTGTGTGTAATTGCATTTAATATTAACAACTTAATATTATTAAAATTTTAAAACTTAAACCAATAAAAAATCATCAATTAAAAAACGGTGAGGCCCGTGATTTTAACCTACTAAGCAGATTACCCTTGGGAACAAACCAATATTGGAAGATGGCATATAAACTTGGGATTATTCTTGGAAAAACGGAACTTGGGATTATTAGTGGAAGATGCCCCAAACTTCGGATTATTTTTGATTATTTTTCCTATTCTTTTTTAATGATATACACTCTAATCAATTTGCAACTTGTAGTTAGGAAGTTGGATAGTCTTTTTGTGGGACCAATGGCTCGGCTCTTATCTATTCGATATAGTCTTCAAAATTGAGGTAAATGAAAATCCCACATGGAAAGATTAAATGAAGTAAGATTGATTGTGCCTTGAGTTTGAGCTTAGCCATGCTATTTGTTGCGTTGGCTAATGTAATTATTGACAATTATATTATCAATCAAAGACTTAGCATTTAGCACTTGGCATGTGTGTGATTGATTAGGAGCGGTTAACCATACATGTTTATTTTTTAATTACGATTAGGATAACGACTAACGATTTTTAAAAAAATTAATTAACTTTTAAAGTAATTGTTGTCATTTATGCCTATAAAAACGTGATTAAGGCATTGGTTAATATATTGCTTTTCTCTCATTATTCGGAAATACTCCAAAAACATATTCGTGGTAATTAGGGAATCCTTGGGGTAAATTAGTGTTCCCTTTGTATTAGGGCTAATATTATCCTGAGGATTGTGATTTGATCACATCCTAATCCAGTTTATGTAATCTTTATTGTTGTTTTAGTAGAATTTCTAACAATCTTAGGATAATATTAAGGGATATTCTCATTGGTAACCTTGTGGTATTGGAAATTACATTTGGTAACCATTTATAAAAGTTTATTCAAAAAGTGACCTTATAGTTCGATTTTATATGCAATTGTGACATTAATAAGGTTTTCCGTTAAAATTTCTGTTAGATAGTTACTTTTTTAAGGTTTGTTGTGAACTGTGGTTACTAATTTAGTCAATTACTAATCTACCCCCAATTTAATCTTCTTCACTAATCCTTTTCATATAGTTCACTAACTCTGCATCCCATTTCAACCAAAATCAACAATGAAGCACATTTTATAATTAGTAGGAACAACAATATGTTTTCATACAAATCCAATCTAAAGAAAACAATCATTCTACGTACTCAACCACTTATCCGGCCACCTCGGAAATCTTCCTTAATCTACAATAACCCACAACCAAGTTCACAAAGCTACAAGAATCCGGAGCAAAGCGGCAAACACATACTTTGCATATTGAACCGAACCCAATTCGCGCAGAACAATGTCAAGCTTTAGCTTTCTCTCTCCAATCTCAAGAAAATTCCTCACCATTTGCACCATCAATTCATGGGCTCTCTCCAAATTCCCATTGCTAATCAAACAAGATGCAAAGAATAATATAAAATGCATAAAGTAACGGAATTTAAGAACCCAATTGCCCATCAAAGAAACTCAAGGCGACCATTGAACCCGCCTTCTCAGCAAGCAAATTAAAACAACGATGGTAACAAAATTGATTATTGGAGATAGATTCATCGTCAATGTCAAAGATTTAGCTTTGGAGGTAAAAATTTGAGGTGGGTGTGTTGGTGGTATAACTGGAGCACGTGTAAACCGGCGTGTTGCAATGGCCTGCCGGTTGGCCACTTCTAAGGAGGAGAAAGGGCCAAAGAGGTGTGCGAAGGGGTTGTAGGGGGTCGAGCGGAGGCGAGACCGCCGCGGCGTCCGATGATTTCAAACAGATTCGAGAAAAGAGAGAGGGATTAAGTGTGATTGAAATCCCCCTCAATTTGATGCATTTGAAGGTCTCAACAATGGTGGCTAGGATGGGAGGATGACAATTTTGAATCTATCATGAGAGGTGAAGATTTGAAGAGAGGCGAGGAGGACTATACGATTTATTAGGAAAGAGGGAGGGTTGGTTTTGGGGGAAAATCTCTAGATTTTAAGAGGGATCAAGGGGGTGATTTATTAGTATAACCATGGTTAGTGTAATAATTATAAAAAATGAGGATTATACGAGAATTTAACCAATATACCTCATTAATGTCACTATTGCTAAATAAATAAAACTATAGGGTCACTTTTTGAATAAACATTTAAAAATAGTTACCAAATATAATTTTTAATAAGACACGGTTATCAAATTGAATTTTCCTAATATTAATGAAAACTGTCCAAAACACAATGAAGATATTTGGTCATGATTATGTGATATTGGATCGTTTTGATGGAACAAAATTTTTCCGTTGGAAAGAGAAGATGAAGTTGTACTCATTGCTTTGAAGATTTTCTATGTTCTGGATCCCGACTTAGTAGATCTACCTGAACCTTCCGACAAAGATACTGATGAAAAGGTCGTTGAACATAAGAAGCGTGGAGAAGATGAAATGCTATGTAGGGATATATTCTGAATTCCCGATCTAGCTGGCTATATGATCTCTATAACCCCAATTCAGTCTGCAAAAGGAATGTGGAAATTCTTGTAGCTCAAATACAGCGCTGAAAAACAAGGGGGAGATAAGTTTGTTGCCTTTAAGTTTTTTGAATTCACAATGGTTGATAATATTTCTATCCTTGATTAAGTCCATGAATTTTTACTTCTCAAAATTCAAAGACTTGAAAATAACAATTTCTGACAAGTTGATTGTTGAAGGAAATAATTGCTAAGTTGTGACCATCATGGCATGATCTCAGGAGGAAATTATTCCATACTTCTGAGGAGTTCACTTTGGAACAGATTCAAAAACACTTGTGAATTGAATAGGAAACTCGGAATTGTGAGAAGAATCTGAATGTCGAATCTCGTTCTAAAGTGCACTATGTTACCCAAAAATTCAGAAGGGGACGAAAAAGAAGTCATACAGTAATTCCAACAATAATAACGCCCAACCCAACAAGAAGGGAAAGAAGGATTAGTCCCAAATTATTTGTCATCATTGAAGGGACACATTAAGCTTTTCTACGGAATCCCAAGAAAGAAGAAAATCAGAAAAATAGTGAAGAGAACGTGAATGCAAATGATGTTATTAAAGAAAAAGAAACTGAGAATATTGCCATGATTTGTGATTTGCACATTGGTATGATCCAAGAGTTGTACATGGTTGCTTTTACCATCAGTGATGATTGGTGGTATGATTCTAGTGCAACAACTCATGTTTGCAACAACCGTTCTCCCTTGAAGGATTACATAGAAACTGTGAAAGGACATGAAGTTATTTTGATACGTCATTACACTACCAAGGTTCAAGGAACTTGGAGTGTGGAAATGCAGTTTAATACTAGAAAGAAAGTCATTCTTATTAGGGTGTTTTGTCGAAAGGGTGCAATAAAATACAGATTTTGTAGGGAAGGACGGGGACCTAATAAAAAAAATTTGTGCAAATGACCTATTAAAATGCTTTCGATTGTTAACGAGGCAGGTTTATGAATTTCGGGCCAAAATTACTATATTCCGAGTTCACTTTTTGCAATTGGGACACCACAACTACATATGACGGAATTTTATTGCTTGAAGATGATTTCGCATACATTTTCCTTCAATTTACGAAAAAAATTAGAGTTTTTGGCCTCAAATTCATAAACCTGATTCCTCTTAACAATCGAAGTATTTTAATAGGTCGCCCTTAGACAAATTTTATTAGGTTCTTCCCTATAAAACTTGTATTTTATTAGGTCATTTCGACAAAAAAACCCTTCTTATTAATGTACTCCATGTTCCTCAGATTAGGAACAATTTAGTTTCTGGTTTATAATTATGTAAGAAGGGACTCAAAGCTGTGATAGACTCTGATAAAACAATTATGTCTAAGGTAGGTTCTTTTGTTGGGAAGGGTTATGCATCTGATGGAATGTTTAAATTACGTATCAATATTTGGCATAATCGCTTGGCTCATGTTAATTATCAAACTATGAAGTTTCTATGCAAGAGTGGTATAATTTCATACAGTAATGAATGTAAAGATAAATTTGAAGTATGTGTGCAAGCGAAAATGAAAAGAAAGCCATTTGCCAAGATTGAAAAAGAATCTGAATTTTTAGATCTAGTGCATTCTGATATTTGTGAGTTAAATGGTGTTTTGACTAGAGGTGGATGTAAATATTCTGTAGCATTTATTAATGACTGTTCTAAATATACTTATGGTAACTAATGGAATTAAATCAAAAGATCAAGCATTTTATATATTTCAAACTAATAAAGCCATGGTAGAAACACAAAAGGGAAAGAAACTAGAAATTTTGAGATGTGACTGGGTTGGGAATAGAATTTTACTTCCTTTTGTGAAGATCATGGTATTATACACTAGGTTACTGGACCTTATAGACCCCAATAGAATGGAGTGGCAGAAGGGAAAATTGATTGCTTGTTGATATGGTGAATGCCATTATTGTTAAATCCAATTTGTCTATGAATCTATGGGGTGAAGCCTTCCTAACGGCATGTTATGTACACAATAGAGTTCCCTCTAAAAAGTTGAAATATCTCCTTATGAAATTTGGATACAATGAAAATCTAATATTAGTTATTTCAAAGTTCGGGGATGTCTTGCATACTACAAAGTTCCTGATCCTAAGAAAAGTATATTAGGGCCTAGAGCTTTAAAGAGTGTTTTTGGGATATGCAGAATATTGAAAAGCATATCGACTTCTGGATTTAGATTCAAATATAATTGTGGAGTCAAGAGATGTAAAGTTCTTTAAGAATAAATTTTGAAATGATTCCACGAGTGTTGATGGATCACAGCAACTACTGCCAACACCATTAGCTACTAATCCTTCTACTAGAAATCAAAGATTCTATAGCTTGATACTTCTGTCGAACCTAGAAGAAGTACAAGAGATAGGAAAGGGAATGATATGGGTCTAGCCATTATAACTCTCAAGCTATTTATTTCTTATAGAAAGAAATAGAGATATTGTTACGAACAAAATCCTCATTGTACTCAATGTTGAAGATGATCCAAAGATATCTAAATAAGCAATGGCTTCTAGAAATTCCACCTCTTGGAAAGAGGTCGTTAATGATGAGATGGACTCTTTGATGGTAAATGAGACTTGGGTCTTATCTAATTTGCCTCCTGGATCTAAGGGTGTTGGACGTAAATGGGTATTTAGAATAAAGTATAAGATGGATGGATCCATACAAACTTTTTAAGCTAGCTTGTGGCGGATGGCTTTAGCCAAAGAGAGGAGTAAATTACTCTGATACCTGTGCTCCTGTGACTCGAATTACATCCATTAGAGTATTGTTGGCAATGGCCTTTATATATGACTTGTATGTACATCAAATGGATGTAAAGACAACATTCCTAAATGGTGATTTAGATGAAGAGGTGTACATGAAACAACTTGAAGGGTTTGTACTTCATAGTAATGAAAATAAAGTTTGTATTTGTGAAATCTTTGTATGGTTTGAAACAAGGTCCTAAGCAGTGGCATGAGAAATTTGATTATGCAATTATATCAAATGGGTTTATACACAACTAAGCTAATAGATGCATATATACTAAGTTCATAAAGGATTATGGTGTCATTGTATGTCTTTATGTTGATGATATGTTGATAGTAGGAACAAACATGAAACACCGTAAATGAAACTAAGAGTTATTAAAGTTTATGTTTTCAAATGAAAGACTTGAATGAATTTGATACTATTTTAGGTATCCGGATCAAGAAAAATAGTGGAGGTTAATTTTTAAGTCGGGCCTCATTATTTGAAAGACTTGAATGAATTTGATACTATTTTAGGTATACGGAGTCAAGAAAAATAGTGGAGGTTATTCTTTAAGTCGGCCTTCTCATTATATTTAGAAAATAATGCTTAGTAAGTTTTAGCATTTGAATCTCAAATAAGCCAACTCCCCTATGACTTATTAGTAGGAAATTAGGAATGATGGTAGAAATGTTGCACAAATTGAGTATGCAAGTGCAATAGGAAGCTTCATGTACGCTACTCATTGTACTAGGTCCGATATTGCATTTACAGTGTGCAAGCTCTCTAGATTAACAAGTAATCCTATAGCTCACAACACTAGAAAGCAATTGAAGAGTTTTTGGTTATTTAAAGAGAACTAAAAATCTCGCATTGCACTATGGAAATTTTCCAATTGTGCTTGAAGGTTATTCTGATGCTCGTTTGCTAACTGGTGATGGTGATAACAAATCTACAAGTGGGTGGATTTTTATGCTTGCTGGTGGGATGTTTTTATGATGGATTTCTCATAAAAAAGCCATCAGAATAAATGAACGCAACCCACGATCATGTCTTTATGTCACCGCTTCCTTATTTTAAGTATATATACATCAATAATGTTAAAAACTGAATTATTCTTAATTTATATGTTTATATTGATTTTTTTTTCTTAAACAAAATTATATACGAATATACATTACAAAAATATACATTATATACGAAATATAAACCTTATAAGATATGAAATTATACTTTATGAAATTACAAAAAATAATTTTTCTATCTCCTTAATCCTCTTC